>BLKR01009687.1:0-94903 GCA_011170035.1 Teleogryllus occipitalis
GGGCTACGAACTTCCTAGGTTGGTACCAGAGACGAGATTGAGCGCCACTCACAAGCTGCACGGGAGAAATCCGCCTTCTCGAGGGGCCCGTGATTATCGAGCAGCACTGCCGCGACGAAGCTGAGACCCCAACTGGATTGAGGCCGAAGTCTCAGGCCCCGACCCGTCTCCCTCACCGCGCACACAGCCTTCTCGACGTCAATATCGCCGGGATCAGTTTCCGATCAGGAGGATTTCAGTTTCTCGTACCAGTTTGGGTGACTCAGGGCATCAATCGATGTACCTCAATGCCTGTAACGCGGAGGTCCTGGGGCTCGAGTCCCGACGGTGGAACCAGGAGCGGTAACTCAGTGCATCAACTGATGTTACTGCAACGCCTCTGACCCGGAGGTCCTAGGTTCCCACTCCCCACGGCGGCAGGATTTTCGACACTAGCTTTTCAGCTAGGTCGAATTCAGTCGCTGTCTGGAGGAGAATTCTAGCGGCCGGCTGCTCTGATCGGTAGTTTTCCCTGGTTTCTCCGATCAACACCAGGCGAATGCCGGAGCAGTACCCTACCGAACGGGCCACGGACCGCGCGCGATCTGTCCTTCCTCTTCCTTGTCCTATCCTCTTCCCTTACACACACACTTACACTAACATGCACTACACTACCACATATTCCGGGAGACCGGTCGGGAGCTTAGAGCTTGTCCCGCTGGGGCGGTGCCCCGCTGGTGGGAGAGTCCTGGTTAGGGGGAAGCCCCACTAGCCGACGGTAGGTCGGCGCCGGATCTCGCCATCCAGCGGGGGAAGATCACCGCCATCTCCCGAGAAAAAACATGCACTACACTAACAGGACTAATGATCAAAACAGTTGACGCGCCCGGAAACACAAAAAAATCTATCAATCAATCAATCAAACCGATGGTGGCAGCGTTTTCGACACTTGCTACATAGTAAGGCCGAATTCAGCGGGAGAAATTCTAGCGGCCGGCGGCTCTGATCGGCAGTTTTCCGTGGTTTTTTCGTTGAACACCAGGCGAATGCTGGAGCAGTGCCCTAACAGTTGGGCGACGAACCGCGCACGATATTTCCTCTTCCTTGTCATTTCCTCATTCTTTATTCACTCACACTTACACGCACTAAACTACCACACATGTCGGGAGACCAGTATATAATTTAGTTCGTCTCGGCCGGCACGGTGTCTCGTTGATGGGAGATATCTGGTTGGGGAAAATCCCCGCAAGATGATTTGTAGGTCGGCGCCGGATATCGCCATTCATCGGCAGAAGATTACCATCACCTTCGCGATAAAAATGCACTACACTTACCGGACAGAAGGCATCATTTGACGCGCCCAGAATCAGTAATCAATCAATCGATCAATTTATCACTAGAACTTTTGCATGTAGGTTTGCGGTCGAGACATCTCAATCCTTCCCTGAAGTTGGAGGATTCAACAGTGGACCGTCCGGGCGTAAAAATAAACGACATGGAATATAACTTCCCCCTACACTGCGTCCATCTTGGCAATAACGATGTGGTCGCAGCGGAGAAACTCAGGGTGAAGGTGGCCATTTCCGAACCCCACCAGAACTTGGCCAATACAACCGTCGGGTCCCATCCTGCGTAACATTGAGACTTCCCAATTACTGATTTTGAAAGTTTAGAAAGACCACTGGAAACAAGTAATTAAAATGCCAGTTCATGCAACCAGATAGATTAGCCCACAGATTTATAACTGCAAAATTGTGAAATATTTGTATAATTGGAATCAATTAATACAACAACGGAGGGCATAGCCATGCACCGCATGCATGAAATATAATTCATTCGCGGATATTTTGAGTCTAAGCGGTCGAATGTTCGATCGTGCGTGATCCGAAAATATGGATGTAAATTAGATACTATTTATGTTTGCAAATGAGGATGTTAATAAATATGTCCTTTTTACATTCAATTCATTGCAACTGCTGCATTCTGGAGTTGTTATTTCACAGTTAAACTTTCCACATCATTCACTGGGAAATAAACTACAATTGCTTCAGCACCCGGATATTAGTTCAGTGTACGCAGAGTTTTATTTTAAAAAAGTAAGTAATGCAATATATACATAAATAAGTAAAAAATAATGTATTTAAAAGATAAGCATCTATCTGCAGTTTCGGTGCTAACGGTGGTTAGAATATCGGCATGTTATATCCATCGCTGTTCGCTGGTTCAAACCCATTTGCCGCGGTGGAGTTAGGACGAAAGAATCCTTCGTACGCTATCCTTCGGAGGGGACGTAAATCCGGTTGTCCCATATTGTAGACCCGGATTGGCTGTGAGGCCGAGTATCGGGCCGAGTATCGGGCCGAGTGTCGGGCCGAGTGTCGGGCCGAGTGCGGGGCCGAGTGCGGGGCCGAGTGCGGGGCCGAGTGCGGGGCCGAGTGCGGGGCCGAGTGCGGGGCCGAGTGCGGGGCCGAGTGCGGGGCCGAGTGCGGGGCCGAGTGCGGGGCCGAGTGCGGGGCCGAGTGCGGGGCCGAGTGCGGGGCCGAGTGCGGGGCCGGATGGACTCGTGAGCCGGCCACTGAACCGATGGAGTAGATCATCATCGCAGCACCTCAAATTTGAAAAGGACCTTTCTAATTTTTGGGAGTATTTTACCATGCTCTCTTAAAACATTGTAAAATTTTTCAAATTCTCCATGTTGATTTTGAGTATGTTTCCTGTAATTTTGGTAAAAGTGATAATTTTTCAGAAATATTTGAACAAGGATTTGTCAAAAAACTACTCGAATTTTTTGTTGAAACGTTTTCTAAGGACGAAACGCAATTATCAAGTGTTATTTTCTCTAAAACGTTTGTATTTTGAAAAAATTATGACACGTATTTTTTATAGATGACATTTGAAGTGTTGAATAATCCGGCGGCTTGATGTTTAGTAAGCTGACAGCAGGTACCTACGTTTTCAATTTCATATCCCAGGTCGAGCAAATACTTTGCGAGATGGGATGCAAATACATTGCGAGTTCATCTCTAACTGAAGTGACCTGTCGCTTGTCATTAAAACATACAGCGGAGGAAATTTTCTTATGTGGTCAGCTAGTTTATTTTCTGAGTTAAGTCAATTAATGAGTATGTGATTCTTTGAAATAATTTCTACATTTAAGGATTTTGAAATGTGAAATAAGATTGATTTGTTTAGCCTCGTTTTATAACATTCGTTAAAAAGAATATTACAACATACTTGAGTGTATTGTTTTTGTTATTATTATTATTATTATTATTATTATTATTATTATTATTATTATTAGTTTTTCTACTTTAAAAAATTGTATTTTAAAGAAATGTTTGTAGTGAAAGTTACTTTTTTCAATGACAGGAGATTTACATGTTCTGTGTTATGAATCTCGTAATAACTTGTCAGAGCGAAAGAAGAGACACTTAAATTCCTTATTATATATGGATACTAAATATTTAAATCAAATAATTCGATACGGAATAAAATATTAGGGTAGACAACGAGGTCCGACCCTTACGTTGGAAGTACGTTGGGGTCAGAACGTCTGTGTCACGCTGACAAATAACTAACCAATTACAGTAGTTAAAATACCTTACAAAGATTGGTAATAATTTCAGCAGAATACGCTAACGCCAAGGGTGCTTATTTGATAAGCGTTATTCAGCGATTACAATCATGATTTGTTTCTATTCTAAAGTGCTTCAAATGTAATTTAATGCTCTTGTATCTTTTACTTTTTTACCTTCCAAAACTTCTTCACACATTCATCGAATTTTGTTTTGCTTCTAGTTTCTATTTCGCATCCGTTTTTATCACGATTAGTATCGTCTCATACATTATTTCAGCAGTATAATACCTTTTGCGGCTCTCATATGCAACCAATATATATAAATGAGGTCTCTCAAGAAATAGAATTTTATGGAGACGTAACGATTTGCAATTCGACTATAAAAATATGAAGGATTTATTTTAAAAAATATCGAAATATTAATGTGAAATGCCACCCGCAAAACTCAGTCGCATTTCTGAATTTATATCGTGAAGGAACTCCTATACGAAGCGTTTAGGGCCTTAAAAATTAAACATGTGAGGTCATTGACCTCAAAGAAACGTTCCTCACATCGTATTCTACAGGATGAGATCTTGAACATTCTATTACATTTTTGCTGATTCGACGCTGCTCGATTCAATCCCACCTGTTCAGAGCCTGTAGAATCCGCACGTGTATGTGAAATTAAACGAATTACTTGATATTATATGCGGTTGAATTATACGAGTGTACATCTCTGGAAGAAATAATGTTAAATAAGAATAGTTTTATTGACAAGGGTGTATAGTATTGTTATCAATTACAAGATGCCATATAGAACAAGTGACGGAGGAGGGTCTTGTATTTAGATGTTTTACAGGCTTAATGCGGAAATGGAAAAATAGAGAAGAGGGTGGGGTTTATCGTGCGAGAGTTCTTGCACGGGTACGCTAGTTACTTTATTAAGAACAATTTTTATTACGTCTCGGAGATAAGAATTCTGTTTACATACAAGAGGCACTGATTGGTCATATAATGTATACTGCAGGAACGTCAATGCAATAATCACAGTGTGGAAAGGCAAGGATTAATGGTCTCTCAACAGGGTATCTACGAACCTCCGAGAGTTGCATTGAAAGAAATACTCCAGGGAACACTGTCATATCCGCAATCTCAGAATAGCTGCTCGATCCAATTCACAAGAGACTGGCTTTTACCTTTTATAAGAAACGCTTTTTATAGCTTCGAAGTTGTAAAAGCATGGGATTAGTTCAGAAATTGCCAGGGAGAACCATGTTCCCTCTCTTTGTTGACGAAAGCATGTCATGAATGTGAGCTTGCTATACGACAGGTTAACAACGGAAGATTGTGAAAGCGTCACATTTCTAGAGAAGTGCATGCAGAGGTAAGTTGAAAAATGATTCACGGATTACGGAAACTGAAGATGAATTAAGAACTGACAAACTTTCTATTGAATCACGGAACAAAATTTCATGAACTATAAAAACTAACAAAAACACTGTGGTTTGAACATTTTCTACGTACCAGAAGTTTTATTTTAAGGGAACTACTATTCTAAAATCACACATTTTAATTCAGTTTAAAAATGACTATAATAAATATAAAATACTAACTGGACAAATGCGAACATTTCGTGCTGCACTTTGTAAATCATTGTTTTAAAAGTGAAAATAGCTTCATAATGGAACCCAACTTCCTACGGCAAACCCCTAAACTATGAGAGTTATGACATCATGGGCCCAAAATGTGCGAGAGTAATGATTCTAATATTGCTAAGCGTTGGTATTAAATTGCACAGAAAATAACTGTACCTAAATTTCAAGATATTTCACATTTGTGATCACCTGTGCTATGGAGTGGGGTGACCCCAAAAAAATAAGATCCATAAATGTAATAAAATGTTCAAAAAGGTCACATTTTGTAGAATTCTGCTTAAGAAACATCATTTGGGTTCCATTTGGCCTCAACCTTCCCCAGTCTTCGCCCCCCAAAATTCACGTACCCACAAAACTCGCCTGTCCTCATGAAACTGTCCTCTTGTTTCTTTCGGGGCACAAACAAGTAGTTTTAAGGCCATTGGACATATAATTACGATTTATGCGCGATTATAATGTGTTGCAGTCGTGTTTTGTATTTCTTAATTTTTAAACTTGTACTCTCAATGCATTACAACTGTTTCATTTGGCAACTTATTTTTTTTAATAACCAGGAGTGTTTTGAATTTGCATGCGATTATTCATTCATTGTAGATGTTCGTGCAGTTCGATTTTATGCATATACCTTCCGGACATTCTTCCCTCATGTTTATTCCTGTCTTAAAAAGATTTTCAGTTTCACTGCAAATGCATTCTTTCCCAAGGGCATCGCTGGTTTGTGTAACATGGTTAAAGTGCGTCTATGACGCGCGAGTGTGCAGTTTGTTGCTCTTGGGGACAAGTAAAAGCGACGGGCTGCTCTGCGTCTGATTCCTCTCGTCACCAGCACCCGGCTGGCGAGGGAGCAAGGGATCCGAGCACTCTCCAAATACAAACATCCATCACAAACTGACACTCGAAAACTGCGAAACGACGCTTTCGGGCCTCGCACTCTGTTTCGAGCTTCCACACAAGAAGTGTTCGATCCGGGAGCCTTCAATAAAATGTGTGATATTTGCGTGGATGTCTGCCGTTTTTCAAGCTCCGCATAATACGTAAAAAATGTTAATGGACAAAAATTGGCCGATAAACAAAATAATGTATATTATATAACATTCTATTCTCTATGAATATTTTTTAAATATGGAATTATCTTGCTCCTCTGCAACCAATTCAACTCCTCTGTTGAAAGAGAGAGCACTGATGCATCCTCAAGTATGACGAAAAATGTTCACCTATCTTGGTATGTTTTACGATGTAACAATATCAGCAATAATATAATAATAATAATAATAATAATAATACGAAAGAGTACGAAAAGAGGTAGTATATTATACATAGAAGGAGTTAGTAATAAAAATATTATTTAGACCAAAGTACAAAAAAATAATACCTGAAGTTTAAGAGGTACAAAAAAATTGCAATTTTTGAAAGCATTTCAAATCTCAACTAAACTGAAGGGTCTGTCTTCGGAATGTTCTCTTCGGCTTTTATCCATGATTTATGCAGTTGTCTTCTTGCTGAAATCCGTGCCTGCAGCTATGGATGAATATAGTTGCGGCTATATCTAACAAGTCGTAAATATGTGTATTTTAAATAAAAGTATATTATCGTCATTTCTGAAAATACATACATTACTTTGTTATTGATATTATTAAGATAAAGGTAAAATGAACATAGGATGACTTTGTCACCCGGTAACATAAATGAAATACATTTCAAAATGGTACATTTTACATTGAAAGGAATGCATTCAGGTGTTTCTTAAAAGATTTTAACGAGTAGTAGGTTTTGGTGTAGGAAGACAATTTATTCCACTCGCGCAATATCGGATAATTAGAGCCAAGGGATGCAGGGCATGTTGCAGAACGCGTTTTACGTATTATATGTATATCGAAAAGATATGTTACTATTCCTTAAAGATTTCTATTTTATTACTAAGAGACGATTGTGTCTTGCGACATTAGTGCAGGTGTAGGTAGTGCAGGTATTACTAATATCTAGTGTGCGCAGAAATGGAGAGAAAACTGTGCAGACTCTAGTCATATGAAAGGTTTCTATAATTTCTTTAGATACTCAGGAATGGGAAAAATTCCAAAAACAATGAAAAAATTTCGATTTCCTCTGAAAAATGCAATTTTTTTTCATTGAGTTATTCCACCAATGCTGATACTGAGATTACCGACTGATTTCACTGAATTCTCATACTCACTGCTGACGACACATCTGAGGTGCTGCGACATCAAGGCTCCAAGGATGAGGCCGCCCGTCATTAGATATTTGCTATTAAATTGTTGCCATTTGGAATAACATATTTGTTGATATAATTGGTTTGTAGAGAAAATTTTGTACTGTTTCTTTTATGTTGTGGCAATATTCATAAAGACAGGTTTTATTAACATATTTAATATTTGCTTCAGTGTTAAACGTGCGTATTTTGTTTGTTGTTCTTCAGCAGTGTGCGTGCTACATTTTGGAAAATAATTTTGTGAGGGTTTGTTTTTACATTTTTACTGCTTCAGAACACTAGATGAAAACTGATCTATCATAAACTTTAGGTATTGTAGGACAAATTTTTTCCAATAATTGGGTATTTTTTATGAAATTGTATTTCTTATCGTTAGTATGACAGTTCGTTAGTACGTTAATATGTCTGTACTTCAGATGAAAATCGTTAAAAAACCTGCTTGATTGGGTCTTTTCCAAATCTTGTATCGTTGTAAACTTCATAAATATTTCAATGGTGTATGGAACACCGGACAAACGATGAGAAGAGATATCGAATTTATGATGAGCTTTAACAAAGGGAAAAATCGATCCTCTGTAATAAATGAACTTCTGTCATCGTTTGATTTGAAATGAAATTTTCAACCCAAAACAGAATAATATCCAACATTATATTTAAAGAAACACTTTATTGGTCATAAGAGCATTTATTATTATAATGTATTATTCAGAATTCCATAGAATAAGATTCCTTTAATGGAAAAACTATATTTGTTGATACATTTTGTTTTATTTCAATGCCTATGCATTAAGTTAAACATGCAACTTGAATGTCTGAGTGTTAGAAAAACTTAGTAACTCCGTGCACAATTTAATTTTAAAAATCTCGGAGGCACACGATAAATTTATTTTATTAAAACTTCCACTTAAAACTAAAATGCCGATAATTTATTATTAAATTTCATACCTAAATAATGGAATACCTACACATGTTATTTGTTCAAAAATATATTAATATTAATATTGTTATGGTTCTTCAGTTTTCGCATAAATATAAATTAATTGTATTTTTCTGATGGTGAATAAATCTAATCAGTTAAGATCATTCTTGGTTAGGCATCATTTCATGCGCTAAGCAATAAATCATTTAACTAATAGTTATGATTACTATTTTTCGTCAGATACTAAAAATTAAGTTTAGATTCTGTTCTTTTTACCAGGTCCCTTTCCCTAAATCAAAAATCGTCCGGTATGAATAAATACGGCGACTAAGCCCCAGTGCCTTAACTTGTCCTTTTAATTCCGATGAACTATCGACACCTTTATTCCTATCATCTAAAATCACTTAAGAATCTGATCTTAGTTCAAAAGCATCTTTTCTCTGATTTCTAACAAGCATTCTGTCAATAATATGAGAAGGGCTTTTGTCCTTTCTTAACTTAAACCAAAACTCATGAACTTCTATGTTATGTCGATTCTTTTATTGATCGAACACTAACAACAGTATTATAAATATGCGATAACATTGCTGGTACAAACTTATGGAGTTTTTCTTGCTCAGATCAGGATACGTCCTTCTCGAGGTCTGGCACATTTGTAACTAATAATTATCATTTTATTCGTTCACATGGTAATAAGTATTAATTATTGTTGTGTAAATATTGATTCGTATAGCTGCATTGTACTGAAACACCAGTACTGTGTGTCCTAGAGAACTGCAGAAGGAATGGCCTCTTCTGGCGCTGCGCAGCTCGCGGGCGCTTCAGCGGCCGGCGGCCCTGCTCGCGGGAGAGACGCCCTGAACAAACGGCTGGCGCGACGCGTGCGAGACAAACGGGGCGGCGGCGCGCCGCGGCGCCGTTCGTCTCGGCGGAGACAAATTCCCGGGCCGTCGGCGCGCGTCGCCTTGGAAGCGACCTGTCCACCCCCTCGCCCCCGCCACCGGCCCCGCCCACGCCCCCGCCCCCGCCCCCGCCGGGGCACCGGTTCAATGGTCATTGCCGCCCGCAGCCGTGTTCCTGTCCCATTTAACACGCTCTCCATTCACATGAGGGCAACGCCCAGCGCCGATACTACATACATCCTTGCTCGGTCGCTCGCGCCTCCCGCCCGCCCTCTTGCACAGGCCCGGTCGCCCTCTCGTCCACACTCCCATTTGCCCAATTCCCTGCCCGCCCGCCCGCCCGCCCGCCCGCCCGCCCGCCCGCCCGCCCAGACTCCTACCCGCCCAGACTCCCACCTGCGCAGTCGCCTACATTCTACTACTCACAAGCCCACTCGCCCACTGAATCAATTAACTAATCACCCAACCGCCCACCCGCCCACTTACTCTTTCACTTTCTCACCCTCTCGTCCTTTCGCCCTCTCATCTTCTCACTTTGTCGCCCACTCGCCTTCTCACCCACACGCCTTCTCGCCCACTCGTCCTCTCGCTCACTCACCTTATTGCCCTCTCGTCCTCTAGCCCTGTAGCCCTCTAGACCACCCACTCACTCGCTCACCTCCAAGTATTCTCGACTGCTCTCACGCTGCCCTCTCGCTCTTTTGACTTCTCCCTAGACTGCATTCCTCTCCCGCCTCTTCGCTGTTTTCTTCTTCCACGCCATCTTTTCGTACGCCAACTGCCTTCTTTCCTACTCTCCCCTCTGACCTGCGTCTTTGCTCTCTCTCTCTCTCTCTCTCCTACCTCTCCTCCTTTTTCCCTCTGGTCCGCCTGCCCGCTGTCGTCGCCCACCAGTCGCCCGTCCGCGCATCGGCCTGGCCGCCGCTCCTGGCGCTGGCGGATCGCTCGTGTGCGTGCACGCCGGAATGGGCTGCCAAGCCGCCGCGCAGAGTGTGTATTGCTCCGGGGACGGGTGTGTGTTCAGGCTGTGCGCAGTATGTGCGTACGCGGTTGTGTGGTCTTAGATTCGCAGCGCGGAGGCGGCTTTGCAGCGCCGGAATCAATTAGTTCCTGCAGTAAATCACTAAGACCTGAATTTTGGAATTAAGGACATAAAAGTTCTGGGATAATTTGAACATTCCGAATTAAAGTGCTCAAGGGAGGAGACAAAATGCATAGAAAGGGAATAAAACAAGGCATTCGAGCCAGTAGTAATTGAAATGTCTAGAATGCATTATATTATAAAGAGAAAAGACTAAAACAAAACAAATATACGCTTCAGAAACGGAAAAGTTCTTCTGAATTATTAAAAAACAAGTGAGTTTGAGATGAAAGAATCTTGAGTATAGGTCGTGAAGCAAAACCTTGAAGAAGGTATTTGTCAGCAAATTAATCGGTAAGGGACAATATATCCGCAGAAGCACAAAAAGTAACATTTGCCGATTGATTACGAATATATAATTTCATGAACAATACATTTGCTTGTGTTTGAACTTAGTGTTCTTATTTAAATTACCTCAAGACAAAGACCAAAGCACAGCGACGTTTGGTGAGTGGCAATACAGCTGCAGCTGAATTAAATGGCTGTTACAAACGATCGCTGGCATTCATGGGTGCTTACGCTATTGTAAGAACATGGGTTTTGTAGATTTGTAAAAATAAACATTGCCATCTTCCTAAAAAAATTGAAACCTGTGAAAAACAATTATAGTAGAGCCTGTAAGACCATGATATTAAAGATTACTTAAAAAAATATTGTGAATAAATGTGTATTTTCTTATATAAAATTTCAGTATGAAACAGTATTATTACCGTTTTATTTCGAGACTGTGAACCTAAGTGTGTAAATATATTTCATTCTGCATTTTCATTACATATTCGGCAATTTCCTCTGATACCTTTCTCCTCTAAAATTCTGTTCTCCTTGGTTTTTAAATTTTTCCTGATATTTGAAGGGAGGTTTATTAACTCGTCTTTTCTCTGATGAAGAAAATATTTGACGACGGTAGACACTTTCATTTTTACGTAGACCTGTGGAGTAACTCACTTCATGAAAGAAAAATGATGTTTGCACGGAATGGTGGATGCGAATAAATACAGTTTTTGGAGAGCGAAAGCAGGGATGAGACCAAAGTTATAATTCCCCCAAGAGATGAATAATTAAGTTCTCACTTTTGCTGTTCTTTTAGTATTATGAATTCCGAAAATATTAGAGGTTTAGTAGTTATTCATAAAAGCTGTTAAGAGAATACTCACGTTTGAACAATGCAAATGTATTTTCTTTGAGACTTGGTATTTTCTTTGAACGCTACAGACAGTATATTCCATGATGTCTAAACGTGCTTTGTGGCCACAGGTCAGCCAACTTAAAGTAAGTTTACATATTTCTCATTCGCTTCCTTATGGCAATTTAACGCTGAGGGTTTTGATTGAAACTGATTGTTGCATGCGACAAATGCTTTGTAACAAATTGATGCACTCACGCGTATAAGCATATTTTAAAGAGAAATAATCTAGCTGTCATTTTCGTCAATGATAGAAAAACACTGACATTGAGGAAAATAGAATGCATTTAAGGTGGAAAAGTAAGATTTACTTGGAATTGTATGTATTTTATACGTAGAAACTCTAAAAGAAATGGTATATTAAACGTACCGCGAACCACTAGTTTTTGCGTTTGTATAAAAAATTCGGCTTTGCATATATACATTTATGTAAATTTAAGATAAATTCTTAAAAAAATTTCCAAAATTTGAAATATTGATTTATAGTAGATATGTTTTAAATAATATAACATTTAAATTTAATATATAATATTTATCATCCAGTTGATTGTACACCAAAAGGAGGTTAGGTTAGCAGCATTTTTAGTGAAATTGTAATTAAAAATACATTATATTTAAAAGACACAGTCAAAGCGGTAGTTTTAACCAAATAACAGCAATACGTAATAGATCTCAACAAGCTGATATTGAGACACAACCGATCAGACGAAAGGTAGGTAAAAGAAAAATAAGTCAGACAAAAATATAATTTTCGAGAAAAATGCAGTCGTGATTCGTTCATTCGAGAGGAATGCTTCAACGGGATTAGTCATATTCCAAGAGTGAAATATAGATATACACAGTAAAAGCTAATCGTGTTTTCAACGTATGAATTAACCAATCATCATTGCATAATATTGACCATTACTAATTCATTTTTACTAGCGATCGAGTCCGTTAATCAGTCTTTGTTTTGTGACTGTCGATATTTTTCATCACATCAGTGCCTCATTTTGTGCAAACTTTCCCTCTAATCAGTTGCCAATCATAATTTCCGATCGATACCTACCATATTAGGTTTGTCGGATTTAGATTAATGAAAGTGATAAATTAATATGCAAAGCGTTATAACGTTATAGAGATTCATCATCATTGATGAGAATTGTAATAAGATCAAATTTTCTTTATATTGCGACACAACTTTAATTACTTTTAATGTAGTCATCACGCCGTTTACAGCTTGCGCACATTTTCTTTTAGAAATTTACATGTCATTTGAACATGGTATCTTTTTTTGGGGTGAATAATAATACTTGTATTATTTACTAACGTATAAACATATTGAAATCCTCATATTACGTCGGTAATGCACCACAAATTAGCTTCCACGTTTGAGGGAGGTAAAATCTTAATTAATTATGATAATTGATTGACTTCACAGGTAAGAACAGGAATGCTCTACAATTAATACAATTTTCAATACATCTCAAAAGAAGAATATTGTCTTTTTATTTCGTTATATCATAATCATTCATAATAATACTATGTATTTATTGTAACAGCAAATAAATTACACACGTGATGAATTGAGTTGTTGTTAATTTATTGTAACAGCTAATGAATTACGTTAGTATTCATAAAATTATATCATTATAATTGGTAGAAATGTGCCGACCTGGAAGATCGAGGTGGCTAGAACGTGTGCCGACTCAGCGCCCTGGTCTGAAGAGTCGCGGGTTCGAGTCCCGCCGTGGGCAAGGTTATTTGACCCTTTTCATGTCTGTTGTCGCAGAAGGCATTGTGCGTCTGCTGACCAAGACCTAGGAGCTGGCAAGTGTGTCAGTGTCAGAGAAATGTGAAAGCGTGTCAGTGACAGAGTAGTCCAGTGAGTCATTGTCTACTGTAAGGGACATAGTGGGTACTCGGCGCAGCCGAAATCGCCATCCCCTGAAATTGGAAAAGCCTCCGAAAGAAAAAAAATGACAAAAATATCTCTGTTTTAAAGGAACCATCATTTTTATTAATTTAATCACTTTGTTGGAATTGAAATCAACTATACTTCATATTAGTTTAATTTAATTTTTAGTAAAAGGGAAAGTAAACAATTCTTATTCGTATTGTAATTCTCAGTAAGTTGAATATTCAACGGGCGTGCTTAAATTTCATTGCGGTCTAAGATGTGTATTTCGTGCGGAAGCGCGCCCAAAATTACTTACGGAACGTGTAAAGTAAATTATATTATGGAGTAGAATATTCCACTGCACTCGGCGTGAGTTTCTGTGCCCGTGCAGACTTGTTAAAACGTTAACTCACGTAAGGCGGCCTGCGGAAACCACACACAAATGCGGAAGGCAGGTCTCCGGCACCGCGCCGCCTCCTCCTGAATGTGCACCGCCCCCGAACTCGCCCTCGCCGGAGGCGGAGGGTGGGTGGTAGGTCGGAAACTGGAAATGAAGCGCAGGGGGATAAAGGTTGTCGGATGCTGAGAAGAGTCGGGAGAGGGCGAAAGAGGGCGGGAGGAGGGCCTGAGGAGGATTGTATGAGGGGCGTGATGAGGAAGGGTTGATAGTGTTATCAGGGCGGCTTGATGGTCAGTTAAGGGCGACTTAAAGCAGGTTTGAGGACGATTTGAAGGCGATTTGAGGTCTGTTCGAGGTCTGTTCGAGGTCTGTTCGAGGTCTGTTCGAGGTCTGTTCGAGGTGGGTTCGAGGTGGGTTCGAGGTGGGTTCGAGGTGGGTTCGAGGTGGGTTCGAGGTGGGTTCGAGGTGGGTTCGAGGTGGGTTCGAGGTGGGTTCGAGGTGGGTTCGAGCTGGGTTTGATGGGGCGTGTAGGCGATAGGAGGGCAGAACGAGAGTCGACGAGGGTTGACAAAACGGCGCGGCGCAGGGAGAGGTGGTAGCAAGAGCGGGAGCGGCGAGCAGGGCGGGAGCGAGAGCGGGAACAAGAGCGGGAACGAGGAAAGGCATAAGGCGAGAATTGGTATAAGATGAGGCATGGTAGGCTAGGCATAGTGTCCCGAGAGGTATGGGAAATGGGGAGTGGAGAGGAAATGTGGCGCATGCATCTCATCGTCTCCATTTCACTAGCAGATTTGTTGATGGGAAAAAAATTGACAAGACAGAGGTAGGGAACTCAGTGGTAAAGTATTTATAAACTTTGTTTATGGAGACGAGATAAAACAAACGGTGGCAATGTGAGGGAAGGATTCTGATTCAATGATCACGACAGGCAGTACAGAATGGTGACGATCAGCTCAAGGATATGCTGCCAGGATAAGGTGGAATGCGGAAATTCAAGATGGGAAAAGAAGTGGCAGGAATGTGGTACGAGGTGGGAGAGGATGATTCGAGCCATAGCGGCAATGGGAAGTGGAGAATTTGGTGGTACGGGGACGTTTAAGAGAACGAAGTCATCCGTGTCTGCAAACGCAGAAGATCCATTTGCATTCCTCGCGAATGCGAGGAATGGAAGACCAGAATGGTGCGAATGAGTGGTTTAGGGTGAAAGAATATTTGTATATATACAAAAGACAAAAATGCATTTGAATTCATCGCTGGAGCAACACATGCAAGTAGTCTTGATTGTGAGTGGCGTTTTCCGAATGCCTCGGAATATGAAATAGAACAAGATATATCAAGAATTTATTTTATGTAATCGTAAATGTAGAGTAGGATCTTAACTATTTTGTTTATTTTATTGGATTATTTTTCTTAATGTAATTCCATATACTTATGTATATTTGTTAGAGCCCCAATATCGGAAGGTTACATTTGCCCACTGCATCCTCTGCTTGGGGCCTTGCGTCCGAGCAGTGAGACGGGAGAGGCTCCCTCGCGTTGGCCGAGGTTGAGGCCTTGAATCCTGCGGCGTGCGGCGGCCGCGGGAGGCAATGGAGCCGTCTCGCGCAGTGCAGGCGCGCGGCTTGGGCGCAAGGGAGCCGCGGAATCCGGCGGCATCCGTCTTCTGCGCGACGCCCCTGCCGCCGCCCCCACCGCCGCCGCCGCCCCCGCCACCCCCGCCCTCGCCGCCGCCGCCGCCGCCCGCCGAAACGCCTGGGTGCCGCCTCTCACGGCGGAAACAGCAGCACGTTGCGAACGGGAGAATAACGCATAGGGAGATACAATCGACTCCGGATGTAGTGAACCCTCGGCTATAGTGAACCCTCTGCTATAATGAACTAAAGTCACTGGTCCCGTTTCACTTATATTACAAATAAACATAAGAAGATTCGTGGTAGTGAACTTGCACCTCGGATATAATGAACGTAGGAAGTAAGTCGTGGAAATTAATTGGATCTCTTATGTCATTAGGCGATTAAAAGGGCCTTCGGAGAGTTGGACGTGTTCCAACGGTGAATATATTGAATTTTCAGTTTGTACTGTTAATGAATTTAGCAGTATTTATGAATACAGCTATGAATTTAGCTGAATTAATAAAATCAATCATTTTGAGAAATTCCATTTAAATTCGATATCAACGGATATAGTGAACGTCTGATGTAGTGAACTAAACACGTTAGTCCTCATAAGTTCACTATAACAGGAGACGATTGTGTGTTGAAACAGAAAATGAAATGAATGGTGTGGTTGAAGCTTATTGACGTAGTTGGTTTTCGTGATCACGGCAATGAAAGTGATGCATGCATACACTGCGAGAAACGAAATATGAAGCCGATGGTCCTCGTTATACACGTGTCTCCGTATAAATGTTACGGACATTCAGGGTACTTACAGGGGACGAAAAATGATTTTCAAAGCCAATGAACGTGTATTGGGAATATTCCTATAACAGGACTTTTACAGACAAATCTTGTCCCTTCTTATTAGGCAATTGCTTATACACAGGTTCTGCGGGTCACGATTTGATGCAATCAAGAAGATTTCACTTTTTCTTCTTCCTAGGGCTTTTTCCAGCCGACACACTTGCGGGATTCTTTGATCTGGGGTCAGCAGAACGCAAGGTCCTACGCGACCACACATTCATGAGAGACAAGGGACAAACAATCATGCCCTAGGCGGGACTCGAACTCGCGACCTTTCACACTGAAGCGCTGAGACGCCTCGGCCATTCAGGTCGGTGAATATTTCACATTATTATTATTATTATTATTATTATTATTATTATTATTATTATTATTATTATTATTATTATTATTATTAAATCTGTCGAACACCTGTCTATACAGGTTGCTTAACATTCGGGGAAAAATATAAGTATTTTATCTTTTGACCAATCTAAACGCTCTAGAGGTTTGTATTATTTATTCCAAATCTTGTGTGTTGGAAATGATGATGTATTTCCATACATGAAATGATACGTCAAAGTGACAATGATGCCTCGACGATATCGTGATTACAGAGGTGAAATGTCTAGAGATTAATCATGACCCTGGAAATAAAACCTCTGAAGAATGTGCCTCTCTAGGATGAGCCACCTGGTATTGTTTATCACCAGAATTTAATCCAACATTCGCCCAGTGGGGGTTATTAATTGTGTTGCTATTGAGCATAATATTGATTACACCTCGGTATCTCGTAAATCATTGCGTTAATTGTGTTGGCGTATCTATATAACCAAAGGTATAATTATATTTCAATTATTATTACTGACAATAATGCTTAAAATATTTGATAAATGGAACCAATAGCGTCATTTACTCTGCTCACTTCATTGGAAAGATTTAAGGAGAAAAGTTACCCCTTCTGAATTACTCTCTTGATTGTACTGAGCCGATGTCACGCAAATCATTAAGAAAGATCTTAGTGGCGAAGGCAACTCGTCATTAGAAATGGATATATTAGTAGAATTATTTATTTTGATTTATTATTGTACCTTAAGACATATTGGCCGCGAGATTGACATCGACCGTCGCGAGTTGATATTATTCTAGAAGAGTGGATATTATCTTCAGAATTGTAATCTCTGAGCAAAACAATTTATGGATGGCTGTTCATTCACAGTGTCGAATTAGAGAAGTGCATCTCAGCGATGGGGAACACGTTGGGAAAATCAAAGCGTTTGCAGAGGCACCTTCTTCACAAGGGAATCAAATTGACTCGACTGAGAGGAAAGGTTTTCATAAAGCAGATGGCATTGATAAACGGGATATAAATAAATAAACAGGGCACGAGGGAATGATAAACAGTTCTTCCGTTGCATCACGGAGGTTTTCTTCGGGACTTCTTTCTTTCGATCGCCATTTTGTTCCTAAAGTGAAATGGACTTGGTTCTCTTTGTGTTTTTCAATTTCTTGTTAACTTGTAACATGCACAGCAGTGAGACTCAAAACCTAGCCCAGTGTGGATGAACATTCTAACAGCTTGTGTTGAGTAGTTTTACAAAAACCCAAAAATATGCTTTCTGTAACAGACAAAAAATCGTCAGAATACAATAAGACTTTACAGGTACTGCCGTTTTGCTACAAACAGACTATTAGTTCTCGTACCCAATGTATTTCAGAAGAGAAAACACAGGAGAAAGTGTTAAGTATTACTATAAAGTTGTTTAAAATATTCCATTACCATTTTTCCAGCTATATTTAATGAGACTAATGTTACTTTTCTAATTAATTTTGGAGTTAAACTGATAAATAGAAAGTATGTTTTGAAAGCTTTAAATAATTTAATATTATTATTTAAATATAATTCTAAATCCAGCGTTTTCTTCGCTGAAGATGAAGATGAATGTATTCACACGAAGGTATAGTGTAGAGTTCATAGAAGATAGGACAGGGATGTTCAAAATGCTTTGGGAAAATTTATGAAACATGAGAGAAAATAAAATGCAGGAAATTATTACACAATAGTAGAAGATATGTAACGTGTTAAGACTGCCAGTTGACAGCGTTGTCGCCGAAGACGAAGAATCCTTGGGCAGTAGCTTTTGAATGCGACGGACGGGCAGCAGAACGGAAGGCAGCGCGCAGGCGCCTGCTGTCTCGAGGGCGCTAACAAACTGCGGAAGCGACGCGTCCCAGGAGAACGGCTCGGTCTGGAGGCGCGTCTTTGAGGCGGCGAGTGCATAGCGCCGTAACACTAGCTCACACCTACTTTGGAAGTACCGGCGGGTAGAGTTCATGGAAGATGGTTAGGGCAGGCAAGTGCAGAATGTTTGGGGAGACATTTCAGAAACATGAGGGGTAATAAACTACTGGAAATTATTGCGCAATATTAGAAAGGTCACGTTGTAAATATAATTACATTATTTTATGCAATATTTGTTCGATTTATTTCTAGGCATTCTGAGGCAGCGCAAAGGAAATAGAATGACACAACAGTTACTGGTTTACCATCGTGAATTTGTGATATATTTAGAAATTAATATGATTACCATACATTAGTTTAATTTTATACGTAAGTATAAAATCTTCTCTCTTCCGTTTTCAAAGTGGATGAGTTGACCAGATACTATCAAATAATAGAATTTCGACACATACGTTAGAATGGAAGAGTAAAATGATTTTATGTAAAAAAAATATAAACAGAATAGGCACGAAGAAGGATGGCTAAAATTTGAAAGCGAAGAAACTAAGTGTCACAATATTGTTGATGAAACATCAGAGCCACGTTTCTGCAATTCCTGTTTTTTCTCCCACATATATAAGTGCTTTGTATTATAATGTTGATAACAAAAGCAATGGAAATGCATGCAGATCACATTTTACATAGAAATTCAATTTGTGTTGCTTTTCTGCAGTCTATTGTACTACTCTTGACCTGGAACGAACAAATAGAACCATTGGCTGCGTGGAACCTGCAGCATCGTTTGTGTGGGATGATAACTGGTAACAATAGAAATCCGCTTAAAGAAATTCGCGACAGGGGTAGGAATGTTTTTTTTTTCATAGGATTATTTTGCTTATTCGTTTAGAGACTAGAGTTTATATAATTATAACACGAATGAGAATAACGATCTGAACGGACTCGTATTTGATATTTCTTTTCAACACATTTCGTTTCACATATACACATCGTTTCAAAACGTTTACAGTGAGTCATTGTTTTAAATGTCCGTTTTTTACATTATGTAGAAACTTAGTAGATTACGTAACCGCGATGGCTGCGTCGGAACCTTCTGCGCGAAACTGCAGAGAGTGAGTTCAAATCCCACATGAGGCACGGATACTTTCAAATTACAATTCTGACGTGAATGACAATGGTAAACCACTTCCTATTGCATAATAATTTTAATTTTTGGCGTACTTGAGATGAAGCCTATCCTTTTTTAAAAATAACTCTAAAACTTCTCAAAAACGGCATAATTTCTTTACCTCCAATATCTTATCACGATGAAGCAGAATACAGCGATGTATAAGTTAATGAGCCGAATTCATGAAAATATGTAAGACACTCCAGGGTGTGTAACCTACCGGATGGTTAGTGCTCAGCTGGTTGAAAAATAAACTAAATACAAAATGCAGTTGCTAGTATTAAGAAAACATTTGAGAGCGTTGGAATTTCTACCTGTTCATGCGGAAATCCAACATATTTAGTCGTCCTTCAGTAATGTGAACATTTTTTAGTATTCATTACAATAGTCAAAGTATGAATTTCTTAGTATTAAGAGGAGAAAAAGTTTCAATATGTCGCGCAATCTCACAAATTTTCGAGTACCTGTCACTTGAAACCAATGACAAACACAGGTTTAAAATGATTTCATTTGTTGATTTATATGGCAGCTTTTTTTGTGACGAAATTCAAAAATAATATTATTTCAATACTACCAAGACCTCATCAATAGTAGCACAATAGGTGCACAAAATATCCATACCTCACAGAATTGCTGACATAACTGATAATGGGGTATAATAGATTTTTTGTGGGATATTAGTCTGCCTCAATAGCGTAAGGGTTTGATTCAAATATGCTGGGCTGAAGGATCCTTCTTAAAGCCTGGGTGTTTCCATAATGAATTTTAACGTACTCGGCTTATTGGACCACTAATCCATCCGCTAAATTGATCCTCTACCTGAACATCACCTGAACATCATCAATCATCTTCATAAGAATTGATCTCTCATCACCCTATCATTTCCAAAATAGTGGAAGGAAAAATAAAATAACTTCTGTGATCAGCATACCAGTATAAGGGACGACATAAAAGGATAATCATACACTCATGGAACCACACGGGAACGTACAGCTTGTGCCGACTGGGCGGTGCCAGCTGAAGGAGATACGAGGAAGTGCAAGTCCCGCCTGTCGACGTGTAGATCGACTGCGATTCTCACTTTGCAGTGGGGGAAGAACACTGACATCTACCGCGATATAACACACATTACATTTACTCGATCTAAGACGTTGATATAACCGGAACTTACATATGCTACTACTTTGCTGAGAGATGAGTACGGAGACTGCTCCATCGCAGTCTCTTCCACTGAAATGCAGAAAGCGACCCCGCCCATCTCGCCCGCTGCCTCGAGGTGCAGTCTGGGACTCGAGGAACGTGTAACACCGAGGCGCTGCAGGAGCTAGTAGAGAGACGAGTCGCAGACTTTGCTTGAGAGTGCGGCGGGAAGTGGCCTTGCGTGGCGTGTCCTGGCGGGTTGTGGCGTGGTAGGGGAGAGCAGAGGAGGAGATGGAAAACTAAAGAATTACTCTTGTACTTATGCGTTCTGCTGTTTGAATAGTGTCTGGAATTTTTTGAGGAAAAGGGGTTTAAAATGTATAACATTGAAGTCTGCTCTAATCACATGAAGTTTTTGTAATACGCATGAACCACTGTTGGCTCGTGAAAGAGATCTAGACATGAAAAAGATTCTAGGCGTTGAGACACGAATGAGACCTGCTTTACCACATGGCAAAGTTCGGATTTTTTATCCTCCTTCAATTCAGTAATATATTCGAAATTATTTATGACATAGCACATCCTCCCAATCAGCACTCTCCTTCGCTATTCAACGTTCACAGCATTTTCCATTTTCACTGATTTTTTACCAAATCATTCATAGTGATAACGAAAGTAGGATTGTTCACTACTGGTCGAAAAGTCTCCACCGAGTGTGTGGCATGAGGTAGCCAACAGTCCAGCCGTGACCGTTCAAAGGAACTTTGGGTATTGCGACCAAACCAGTTGTGAAAATCAAGTTTTGTTTTCCTTTTTGCATATGTATCAGCATTGTCAACGCTCGTGGGTCTCTTCATAATACGAGAAACATATTGACATCTTGGCGTATGGATTCAAACGTACCCTTCCCGAAATTAGACTATTTCTTTACTTTAGCTTTCTTTACTTTATTATTTCGAATAAGTTGCATTCTTGGTGGTCACAACTACTTCTGAGATGTTACTTGCCACTGTTACTTAAAATCTTTAATCTTTACACGTCACAAGATCGTTTGCACTGAGAAAGGGACGAAACCATGCCCATGATTGAAATTGAGATATTTTCTTTCGGAACAAAACGGCTTTGAATCAAGCAACGCAGAGCAAAACAAAGTAGTTAAATGTTCGTGCTGGAACTTCATGATATTATTACCATTATTACTCATGATGTTATTACCATTCAATATTATAATAAACATGTACATTAGTAGTAGAAACATCATGCCTCTAGTGGTTGACATTCAGAACCATGAAGCTCTAGTAAAAAGAGCCTCGTGAAATACTGATGGCACTGCGTAAATAGCTCAAATTCATGTATTTACCAACCGTTTAGTAGCTTTGGATAGCTTGGCTACGATCATCAGACCTGCCTCCCGGAAGCTAAAAAATCGTCTCATCAACGAATGATAAGCCATCGAGAACTGCTAACCGATTAAATGAACTCAGGAAAAGACATAGACTTGAATTAAGTACAGAGCCGTAGAGGCCCGGAGGAAGTGTAAGCCGTGATGGGGGAACGCGGAAGGCGGAAGCGCGGTTGGGAGGCGGCCGTTCGCCTGAAATCGCGTAGTAGGCGGCGTCTGCCGGCGAGCGAGGCCACGTGGGGCGGAGCGAGCGAGCGGCGCGGCCGCAGCGCGGGGCGTGGGAGGCGGCGGAGCGGGCGGCACGGGAGTGGAAACGACTCGCAGCCGCGGGGGCGGGGGCGGCGTATCGACCGCACACCTACGTCACGCCGCCCCGCCCCCGGCCCGCCCGCCCGCACGCGCGCACGCCGCAGTGCGTACCGCGGCGTGGGGCGACGTGGCGTGGCTGGGGTGTGGAGCCGCGCTGGGGGTGGCGGTGTCGGTTGTGTGGAAGGCGAACGCGGGGGGTAGCGATGGTAGACGTTGCGTTGGAAAGAATGGGGGTGTTGGTTCTTGCGGGCGATGTTGGCGGCGTGGATGGTGTTGGAAGTGACGGGGGCGGTCGTGATGGTGGCGGAGCGGCGTGATGAGAGTGGTGTTGGCGGCGGGGGTGTGGGGTGATGGAGGGGCGATGGTGGTGGCGGGGCGGTGTTTGTTGCGGGGCCAGTATTAGTTACGGAGGTTTGTTGGTGGTGACGGGTGTTGACGGCAGGGGTTGTTTGGGGGACAATGTTGCTTGCGGGAGTTGGCAGCGGAGATGTTGTTGGTAACACGGGCTGCGTCGTTAGCGGGGTGGTGTTGGGGGCGGGGGTGGTGCTGGTGTCGGGGGCGGTGTTGGTGTCGGGGGCGGTGTTGGTGTCGGGGGCGTGGTTGGTGTCGGAAGCGGTGTTGGCGTCGGGGGCGGTGTTGGTGTCGGGGGCGGCGTTGGTGTCGAGGGCGGCGTTGGTGGCGGGGGCGGCGTGCTAGCAGCATCAGTGTTGGAGTTGGCAATGGTGATGAAGCCGCCTTGAGCGACAGGGATAACCGAGTGGCGTGGGCGACGGGGAAAGCGTGGATGCGGGGCGGTTGGCAGGCCTGCGGCGACGCGTGGCCGTGATGCCGTCGTCAGCTCCGTGCGCGCATCCCGACGCGACAGCTTCCAATAGTTGCACATCAATTATAATTACCTCCACGGAGTTTTAGCCGTAAATTTAAAGCTTGACGGAATTGTGTATTTTTTACCTTTCCGCTCTGAAGGCTACTTTTTCGACACACGAATTTTAAAACGAAATCTACATAAAAAAATTCTGCACACTATATCGGGTGGAACTGGAGCGCGCGAGAGTTCGATTTGTATTGAGCACGCAGCGGAGTCGGTATTGTGTTGGCTCAGATTCGAGTGTAGTGTGGGTCGGATACAGGTCTGCAGCGAAT
Source organism: Teleogryllus occipitalis (assembly GCA_011170035.1). Lineage (NCBI taxonomy): Eukaryota > Metazoa > Arthropoda > Insecta > Orthoptera > Gryllidae > Teleogryllus > Teleogryllus occipitalis. The sequence goes on from BLKR01009687.1 coordinate 23,687, forward strand.
GGAGTTCATTCGGCTCACGCTCATGTATTCGGATCTCGGGTCTGTCGCACCTGTTGACCCACATCGAGATCTCATTGCCATATCTTAAGTGAAAACTACATGTCATATCAATGACATCGTTGCAATACCTGAATCTATTGTGATAGCAATTTTACTGTTCTTTATTGTCAGATTTGAAGTTATATTGTTAATTTTCATACAACTGAACTATTATTTCAACAGCGTTGTGAGGCAAACGAGGAGTCATTAGAGCAACATAATACTATAATGATAATTATCTTTTTTTCCGATTGTTATCGACTGAATAAATAATGAAATTGCGCGAAGTTCTAATAGTAGGATTTTTTCAGTGGATTTTCAGATATTGGTGGTAAACCCAACCCAACCGATACATAAACTCAAAAGAAGTACCTACACTTTCTGGCGTACTTGAACTTATTTCTATTCTCTATGATTCCTCACCATCTGAATCAGATATTAAGTTGACAGGAATATATCCGTTGTCATAGATCGGCAACACGTCGTTCGCGAATGAGCATACATTTTCATGAACCTCATGGAGAAATTTTAGTGAAAAATTTATATTTTGGTTTGGGATCATCACCACAGGAAAGCAGCATATGGTAGATAGACAGATGGGCGTTCGCTACTCTTGTCACATTATGACAACCATGACATTTTCTTAAAGTGAAAAGGAAGCGAATAGCGCATATTCAATGCGTGATTTAATGATTTGCCATTAAAGTGAAAAAACATTGTTCAAACATATATACATTTCTTCATAATTCACAACATTCTCTTACATAGGAGCATCAACTTATGTAAATAGTGAATGATATATTTTTAGTATCTTCATAATTTGCGGGAAATGTGCTCAAAACTTTGCATAGCCCATACAACCCGTATGTTGCCAATCTATGCATTAAGTAGTGTGACGAATTGGAAATATCTTTTTTTCTCCTCCGTATAATTCTCTTATTAGATGTCTGCAACTCCTTTTATGATACTCATTAAGTCACATCTTCTTTTTAGTTTAGGTGTTCCACCAATCGCAGCAACGATTTACTCTGCCCAGACAACGAGTGGGCTGCGAAGGCCGGAAGCTAAACCACACTGCCTCTCCAATTTCCAAAACTCAGTTTACTACACTAAAGCCTCCTACGACGCCTGCATCAGAAATTCAACTCATGATCACACATTAAATTGATAGGACAGGCATACAAAAATAAAATCGTTGTCAGATCTAAACGCATGACACTTGTTTCTTTATGTATGTCGACGAGCTAAAACCAAATCTGAAGTCAGAATTGCGCTATTACCCTCCAGTTTTTTAAATCGCAAAAACCGCCGTGGAATTGTGAATTGTAAATTTCACTGTGTTTTTCGTGATATAAAAAACCGGAAGGTGATGGCGCAATTCTGGTGTCAGATTGAGATTCGGTGCGTCAACATACATAGAGAAACATGTGTCAAGTCTTTGGGTCTGACAACTTTTTCTTGTGTAACTGTGTAATCAGATATTAGACCATCGTGATAGTCACCTGTTAGAACAGATGCTACTTTGATGCCTTTTTTAAATTAATTGGATCCTAACGCGACTAAGTTCGATGGTGCTTCTCCTGCGTGATAGTAATTGTTGAAGAGAACAAGGACTGACCTTCAGAACAAGGAATGAAAGGCTGTTTGTATTCTATGGTGATTCTGTGTGGCTCAGTTTTAGAAGCATACTTATTAAAACAGGGTAACAACAAAGCAACGTTCCAAAATTTTGTTGGGAAGTGAATCAGACATGAAATTAACAACAATATCAATGCAAAAAAGGCAGAAATGATATGTGTTCGTTTACCACTTTTTATTACATGTTATCTTTTATACTTTCTATTAGTCATAAATACATACTGTGTTAAACTTAATATAATGAGAGTTAATACACACGAATGAAGTACTCTGGCTTGTTCTTCGCTGTGTTGTAGTATACGTCACATTTAGGTTTTAATACTCATCATTACATTTTCAGATATATTACTCACCTTGTGAAGGTTATGAACTGCAAAGGTTTGGAAAATTTTAACAACGAATAATTTACTACGTTTCCTCTTCACTACATTTCCATTAAAAGAAATTCTATATTACATTCCTCCATATTTCCAGATTTTATACCGTGAAACAATAACACATGTATGTTCTCACACAAATAGACAGTGTCCGTTTCGCGTAGCTCTTGTTCAATCCTGTTACAGTAAACGTACCGAGTACAAGCGTGAAATTGAATCCAGGAATCCTGAATAGGATTTTCGTCCTCGGGCCGCTGCAAAAGTGCGCACTGTGCCCGGCAGGCGGCGCCGGCGGGCGCACGCTCGCGCCGAATTGGCAGCGTTTACCATGTAAATCATGGTCTGTTGAAGTCGTCAAACATGTAATCTATCAATTAGCGATTTGAACCGCATCTGGTGGGAGGCGCGGCTGCGGCAGCAGGGTACACGCGTTTGATTGCGGATGTGCGTGGCTGATACGCCTGTGAGGGCAGGGGGCCCTTTGCCGACGGCAGAGAGCACAGCGATGAATTTAATCTTCGCTCGGAAAGGAATACCTTCCGTAGTTATTATTAAAGAGTTTTTAAAAGTGAAATTCGATTTGGTGGTTGTTTACTTACTGGGAATACACGCGGTGTTCGTAATTCGTTTGATGAAATCTTTTGCCAACATGATTTTGTAAGCTTTTTATAAGACGCGTAGTCAATCGTGCGGCAGTAGAGGAGCAACCCAAACCTGCGAATAAAGGGAATTATAAGATAGTAAATATTGTGAAAAACCAAGAAAGATTTTTACGGTGGTGTTGGTCAAGAAAGACTTGGTCCTAACAATGTTCAGTGACAATTACGTGAAGAACAGATTCAAGCATGGATTTTTTATGTTAACCGCATAAACGTAAGATCGAAGCTTCGTTATGAAAATCGACACGTGTAGCGAAACGTCTGATATATCTTAAAAGTGTTTAAAAAATGTACTTTAGAATTAAATGCTTTGGAAATTAGGGTTTGGACTACCTCAAAGATGTTTAATGTAATCGTCTACGAAGAAAACTTTACTTGAGTCACGACAAGAAATTCGACACGTTTAGAAAAGCGTCTTCACGCTTTACGAGTTTGAGGTTAATTAAATAAGACTCCCTTTTGCTCGCGGGTATTTTTTCTATATTACAAATATTCACCAATTTGATTACGTTGGCTATATCAATCCATATTTCACTTTTGAGGTTGTTACCGTGACACAGGATGAGCAAAAATGGTGTTCAGTGCCAGTAAGTCACAATTTCCTTCAATTTTGTTATCTACAAAGTTTATCATCAATAATTGAATCACTTTTATTCTGAAAAAAGTATCAAATTCGTACCAACTTTATATTGCGGGCGCTTGCCCGATTTCACAATCCATATCGTCATTATACCAGTTATTGCTCTGCCAACTTGTCACCATTTCGTTTGTTTGAGTCTGACTGATGCGTTCGATACGATACTTTTTTGCTCGATACGCTACCATTTGTTCGATACACTACTATTTGTTCATCAATAAAACTTTGTAGTCGTTTGCGCAACATTTACGAGAACGCGCGATACATTCGATTGATAGCCGATGCGCGCTGCTGATTCTGCACGAGGGCGACTGCGCGAACGGGGAAGCCCCGCGGCCACGGAGAACAGCGGTCAGCTTAGACTTCGTTCGGAGAGGGAAATTGTTTTGCAAATGAAGATTGTTTTGTATCACAGTCTTTGAATGTATGCAATTAGTTAAAATATTTATACGACACATTCTTGAAGAAATTCGCTGATTTTGATCCAGACTGAGAACCCTAAATAGGATTTCCTCCTAGTAATTGCATGCAAGTTTTCTTTTAGGTATTAGCAAGTAAGCCTGTACATACATTTGAATAATTAGTTAAATTTACTGATTGAACTATTAAATGAACTATGTATTTTTCTTCAAAAAATAACAAATAAAATATAATGAAATCAGGCGTTTTGTTATTTAACGTTTACTGTTAATGGGAAATCACTAATATTTTGTAAAATCGTTAAATTAGAATAAAATGCTAATGGGCAGTTGCCTCTTCCAGTAATAAAAGAGAGCATTATGTCACTTATTACTTCTACATATTGTTACCATTTCATTTCTCTGACTCACTTGTTTGACACACTACAATTAGTTCGTCAATGCAATGTATAATATACACGTGAAATATTTCTGAGAAAATGTCATGTAATCGATTCTTCAAAAAATTGCTTTCGTCATTAAAATTAAGTCATCGATTCTATATAAAAAACACCCTAACATTTACGTCTACTTGTGTGAGGAGTCCTTGGACAACTATTTGCTCGTTATAAATATCAATGCATTTCTTCTTGTTGAGATAAGTTATTTTTATGAATTATAATTACAGTACTTTGAGTATCGTGTTTATAGACTTCTTTTCCGAATATGACGTAAGGTTTTTGATGTTGAGCTGATACAGGGGCGGACACTTAGATGAGTTATGTGAAAGGTTGTGTAGCCTCCTGTCTTCATATAACGTTTACCAATGTAATTAATTTTAGAATTCCAAGCAATTATTTTCATTGTTAAGAAATGATTGGAATTATTAATCAAGAATGTTCAGATAAGAAGTTTATGTTTTCAGAAGTTTCATTCGAGTTCACCCCGTCTTTTATTGACAGAAATTGGAAAAACGTCATGTATCTTTTCATTCCAAATCAATGGGAAATGAAGCTCAGAGCATCAAATGATGTCACTTCAGCGCCTCTGACCGGGAGGACCTTTTAAATGATTGTGGATTTCGCCTTTGACACATTGTCAGACGTAGAGTAGTTGGCATGACCTAGCCGTCACAATGCACCAGTACCAAGTGTATCAATGTAATTAATTCACTGAAGTTTGACTCTCTGAATCATTTAATTTTATTTAATTATACGTGATCGTTTTAATGTTACACTTGATGAAAAGTGCACACAATCCCGCAAATCATTGTATAATACGGTTTACAAAAGAATTAATGAATAGTTAATAGAAATATCCTGTTTGATTTTTTTAAAATAAAAAGATAATTCAACAAAAATACACATGTGAACACAGTAATTGTTACATTCACTGTCTCTTTTCTGTTTGAGTAATAAATTAGTTGTGAATGAGGAAGATGAGCATATGGAGGATGAGTAAGAGCACGCTCATATAATCTCAAAAGATTGTCGCCATTATTTTCTTCGCCAATGGAGTAATTTTGTATCATTTGGGCGGTACAAATAAATACTGCTTCCACGGCATGGACACTGACCACGGCTCGGGCATTGACTGAATATTTTGGGAACAATTCCAGAGAACCAGTATTTGCTAGTTATTTTTGCTTCGGCCTGACTTACACATTCGTTGCGGAGGTTGTTTGTCGACAGAATCTCCATTGTGCGTAACGGGTTTTGAATCTCTCTTCTGCCCCGCGTGACTCGCTCCGGCGTTTCATGCTCTTTATCTCCTCCAGGCGGATTCTGCAAACGGCCTCCTGCTGAAATAAAAAGGAGCCAAGCAGTTTTGTGCCTACTTGCAGACGTGATTTCTGCGCTAAGTGCGAACATGTGTGCTTCAGCGTTTCGCATCAAACACGAGCATCAGTTCGTGAAGCACGCAAGCGTTATTTTAAATGATTTTGCACGAGATACGGAAGGGCATAATGTGTGCTGCACGATTGGCTAGTAGGCACGCACGTGCTCAAGTGTATCCTGTTCCCGAGAGAATACTATTTTCTGTAGATTAATATTAATTTTCGACCTTACAGACCTTACACAGAGTCAACTGTAATTTGCTTGATTTATTTCATCTAAGTTTTAGTTGGTATTTTCATACAACTTTTGATATCGGGTGGACATATTGAGAAAATATTAAAATATGTAATTTTTTCGAGAAAACATGAAAGTTAGTAATAACTCGTAAAAAGTGAAGTAGCTAAAAATTCGAAAACCTGCCATTTTTACTTTCGTTTGGACAAACTAAATTAATAGTGGAAGAAAAAGTTTTTGACTGATAACAAGAATTTTGTTTATTGTTCATAACATGAAGTTTAGAACATTTTACTTAGAGACTATTATCTTAATACTTGTTTTGGTTTGCAAAGTTGCTAACAGGTATGATTTCTTTTCATGCAATTATTCTACAAGATAAGTTAATGCGTATGAAAGTAACGAGTATCAAGCACAGCACAGTCAGCGGAGCAGAGTGTATAAACGTTCTTTGCATCCATGCGTGACTAACCGAAGCGAGTTGGAGCGGTCGTGTGTGATCTTCGTGTCCGTTGCAGGAGATGAAGGAAATGCTGCATGGAACATTTTTTGTATGATGGTCGTGACGAGTTGTTTTAGATTACACAGTGCATCAAAAAATGAGGAACGTTGCTTTTATACTGCAAACTACCCGCTTACATCATAGCTGTAAGAAGACAATCGTATGTAGTAGATTGTCACTGCAGTCGCTTGAACATTTTTGAGATAACGAACATTGTGGTACATTTAAGTCAAAATAAAATTAATGTACCTGAAAATGACCGTGATATTAAAAAATTGTTAGCCATAAAGTGTTTATGATTTTTATTTTTGAATGTAAAGATTAAATGTGTTTACTTTTCTTATTTATTGATCTAGAACGCATAACTATACATTATACGTAAGTTTTAAATGTACATTTCTTATTTTATTTACCCTATACCTACGTTTACTTGTTCTTAAATGCCTTTACTTGTAAAAATTGCTGTAAAATGTTTCGTGTATCTTTTTGGAGACACGCTATCACCATTTTAAATTGAACATAGAATCCCAGACGTTTTATAAGACCGTCAACCAGTCAATCTTGAAGTGTTCTGTGAACTGCAACGGGCTGTCCTTTCATTGATCGAAAACGTAGAGAAAAAGGGACGGTCTGACACTCGAGAATGTCTGCGTAACAGGTTTCATTTCTGCCATGCTGGCCGTGTTTGTGTTTCTATGTTTTCCTTCGACCGCCACTCCAGGGTGGAATCTTCCTCTGGTGGCGATCACATCGTGTGCTCTATGTGGTCGACCCCACGTGCAGACGCCCTGTGGAAGCTTCTCGAATTTGTCACCGGATCGATGCCACGGTGTGGTTACAAAACAATATTGAAGTGCTCTATGGAACACTTAATATCTTAAATTTATTTCAATACTTTCATACACATAACCCAAAACACATGATTTGTCAAGTACGTCAAGTATTATGAAAACAGTTTTCTTCTTCTTTGTTTCTTCTTAGAGGGTATCTCAAACGAGTCGTTTGCGACAAAATATTTGTAACTAGATCATAGACAATTATATTGTGAATGAAGATTAGATTTTTCTTTGCTCTTCCTGTCACAAAGATGGAAACTGCAAAGCCTTGAGCGGCGTTCGAATCCACAAATTTAGAGAAGAATGGTGACGGTTGCAAGGATTCTGTTTTTACCGAATTCAGAGAAATAATATTTCCAATTACAACATTTTAAATATTATCGTGTACATTTTTTCTTGAATACAAAACGTTTCTGAAGTTGTCAATTAAATTACATTGTGTACTGTAAATTATTGGCGTAATTCAAAATTCCTTTTTACTGATACTACAATGTAAATTCCTTCAGAAACTTTTTTGAAACATTGCTTGTAGTTCTTCTTTGCCATGAAACGCCGAATCAGAAACTGGAATAAGTCTTTGGTTGAGCAGATATATAGACGTATACATATTTTCTATATGAGAAGCATATTTTTTGTTATAAAGTAGAACTCACCAGAAATGAAGAGATTTTACATTCATATAAAATGAAGATGTAAGTAATGACTCTGAGTAATGCATCCCACTCATGGCCTCAGATAACGAATGTTGCTCTTTTCGTAGAACTCATTTCCTAAAATATGTTTTGGAAGCCACTCTGTTCGAATGCAGGATTTTTGGGTCTTCGAAAAGGCATGCTAAAATTTGGGATTGGGAATCTGAACTGATTACACAAGAAAAACAGTCCGTACGCAACATTTCGTAATATTAGAGACAATTGAAACAGGGACATGCGTTGTGATACAACTGTAGAGTTTAAGGAAATATGTGCGATAGATCTCTAACGTATCTATTTCATCAGCGCTTTTAACATGTGTATAATACTATTTTCTTGGTATAATTTCTTTTAACTTTTGTGAAAACTGTTAGATGCCATTGAGGACACACACACATACACATACGTGTATATATATATATATATATATATATATATATATATATATATATATTAATAGAGAGAGAGAGACCGGGGGGGGGGCAAATCTGATCATTCTAATTAGATCTCGTGTTTAACATCATTATTGAAGCTAAAACCTGTACGTTGTATCTACATAATGTAACATAACCACCAATTTGTAAACCATGTTGTTACACCATAATGTAACATAAACACTCGACAAAGAATCTATTTTAAAAAATCCAAAAAATCAAACCCTAATATATCTCTCTTCTACAGAGACTTTCGTTACAAACTGGATTTCTCAATTTCACTCAGAATTAGTTCTCTCTTGTTTCCGACATGTAGTACGATGCAGGGGAGAAACCACGCTGTGACTGTTAATATGTACATCAAATTTCAAAAGTGACGGACAGAGCATTCAGAGCCTAAACGCAAATTCAGCACATACGCTAGGCTCGACAAATGCCACATTGAACTGAAACCCGTTCTCTGGCAGAGCAAATCTCTCCCAATGACATTTCCTCTGGTCCATGCTCCGCCTGGTGGCTCAGGCAGAATGCGGCGACCGAGTGGTGGAGCGTGACTTATTCTCTTTTGTATGACTAGCAGTGTGTGGAGTTTTAGTGAAACAGTTTTGTTGTTTTTTTGTTGTTGTTTTTTTTTTGAGCCGGCTTGCGATGCTTCTGGCATCATTACCGAAGAATCGAAGAAAGCGGGGCCAGATACATTTTGATCTTTGCATATAACAATAATAATATGGTAATGAAAAAGCATTTATTTTACACCTACGAACGTGATAATTACGTGAAGGTAATAACGGGATTTATATTATTTTATCTACTATGATTACTTAAAGGCAATCTTTACGAAAATGAGATCCAAATTGTTATAAGTGTTACTACAGAATAAATGTTCTAATAATTCATTGTCCGCAATTGCCATGGATCAGTTTCGTAATTAAAATTAGTTTTAATCCAGGTGTCCCTATAATTTATGGTCTCCTAACTATAATTAAAACTGAAGTATCACCTTTTGTTGACGAATGTTCAAATGGAAACGTAAGTCAAATTTGAAATTATAATACTTACAATTTCTAAAAAATAGATAAAACGTTGTAGATATTCGCATCAAAACATGCTATTACAATTCTCTATTGGTTATCGAACTCTGTCTCGAAAATTCTCTAATTTCATGGTAAGATGTCTTATAAAACTTATTTTGAAAATAACTATAATAATACGACAAGTCTAAGTGAGCCCGTAATTGGAATAACGGAAAATAATTCGATGGGATTAACACAATCGATTATCCAGCCGAGCGATTAAAAATACATGAATTCCGTGAGTATTAAAAAAAATTGGTTTCCACGTTGCAATAATATTAAAAACTAGCAAACCCGTGCGAGAACTCTCGCATGTTAAAACCCACCCTAATTTTTCCTAAGCGTATCATGCAACTAAAACATATGAACATGTAAAGAAATAAAATATATCATCTCCGTCAACTTAGTATATTTATTGAGATAGCCGGCTTTCGACAAAAATCGGAAGTCTATCAAAAGCCGACTATATCAATTAATATACTAAGTTGACGAAGAAAATCTCTTTTATTTCTTCATACAATATCGTCAAAAACTGCCCACCAGGCTTCCCACAATATGAACATATCCTCCGTTTCCATAGTAGTTCCCTCCACAATTAAATACAGAGCACCTGTATACCACGGCAAAACGTTAAATAAATGGTTGCGCTACACGCATTAGAAAAAATCTTCATCGGTATCAAGCAACTATTAATAGTATTTCCAGTTGTTGCTGCGAGAGCGAATCTTTAATTAATAATTATGCAAATAAACCTCGTCACTCTGCGCAAATCATGATTTACACTAAAAGCGTAAATAGTATAAGATAGAGGAATGTAAGCCTTCTAAGATGGCGTCACAAAGATGGCCACCAGCACCAAGGGCTCATGGAGGAAATTATTTTGTATTCCTTTATATAATGTCAATAAGCGCCTAACCAACAAATATTTTAATGGAATGTCTAAAAATATATCATCCTGTAGATTACAATGTGAAAAACGTTTCTTTGAGGCTTTCGACTTCAAAATTTTAATTATAAAGGCCTTAGAACGTTTTATTTGGGAGTTATTTAACAATATATCTGAGTATTGCGGGTTGCGTTTAACATGGATATTTAGATGCGTTTTTTAAACAAATCCTTCATATTTTTAAAGTGAAATTCGTCTCGTCTCCGTGAAATTTGGTTTCTTTGGAGACCTCATTTATAAATATTGGTTGCTTGTAAGAGCCGCAAAAGGTATGCATACTACTGAAATAATATAGGAGACGATTATAATATCCTACACCATATTTTAAAAGTAAACATATTGGCCGTTATTAGTACGTTTTAAATAAATAAACTAAGAGGCATTGGGGGTTAAAACTAGATTAAAGAGCATGCAGGATGAAAAATAAATAAATCAAAGTTCGAAATATATTGAGACATATGCATTTGGCTTGTATCTGCTAATTCCTCACAACCATAAATCATTACAAATCTATGATCATTCAGAGGGAATTCAGATTCAGGAATGACCACGGAAATGCCGTTCTGCAAAGTGACGGGATAGAATGTAGTTGTAGGTACTTGCAACGTTTATTTATCCAGAGGGAATATTTAATTGTTAAGTTCAAAACGGATTTGTAACATTATTTACCTTTTATGTTTTATTTTCTCAAATAAGTATTAATCTCTTTGATCTGAAGTAGATTCGAAACAGCACTGCTACAACGCGCATTCTTTCCAACAACGCCGTGGCCCCCGACCATTTCACGAACACCTGGATGTACGTAATGAACGTTGATTATTCCTCCTGAGTCTACGACAACTATAGTATAAAGAGGAGCGAATAAGCAAAAAGATGAGGGTGGTAATGAGAATGAAATGAGCAGAGCAACGGTACCATTGAGAGTATGTATGAATGGGAAGGAGGAGCAAATTCATCGCAAAATTTACTAAGAATTTACGAGATTTGGTTATCGCCTGTGGTACCCAGAAATGGGAAGCTATATCGCTGTCCATTACATATTGCTCCGCCCAAATTACCATCTCCGTAAATCTCGAAAAAACAAAATCACACTGCCCACAAAAGCGAAGTAGATTGCAAGCAACACCGTGACAACGCACATCCTTTCCAATCTCGCATCCACCCCCCTTCCGTTGCATGTGAACGTGAACGCGAGCGCACGTGAGCGACCGAATGTCGATTCCGCTGCTGCCCCAGAGGAAACGAGGCGGACGCTGCGCCGCCTTTAGCGAAGTTGGGTCGTCAGCCGCCCAATGGGCGACGCGGGCCGGAAATGGACGCAATGGGCGCGTTCGCCCGCCCACAATCGGCGCCGCCAGGGGCGCTGTTGGCCGTTGGCCGCCATCGGTGGCGCGGCGGGATGGCAGCCTCGGGAGCGCGTTGTCGATAGAGGGGTTTCGGCGTGTTGTCGGGTCGTAACTTCCAGCTATCTTCGTTTCGTGTCGCTTTTTATGCGGGCTTGCGTTTTTCTCTAATTTTCTGGAACGGTGTTTGCTCGGTATGCGATGTGGGTCCCGAGGCGCTAATCCAAAGGGTTAGATTTGAATTGTTGTAAACTAATATTGAAATATTTTTGTTTATATATGTGTCTCGTTATTGTTTTGATTGATTAGATTTGATTGTTCGTGATTCCGAGTGGGTCAACTACTATAGTCATTAGTCCCGTAAGTGTAGTACCTGTTTTTGCTCGGGAGGTGGCAGTGGTTTTGCTCCGCTGGATGGCCAGATCCGGCGCCGACCTACCGTCGGATAACGGGGTTTCCCCGACCAGGTATCTCCCACCAGCTGGGACAAGTTGTAAGTCCCCGATCGGTCTCCCGGCATGTGTGGTAGTGTAGTGGATGTGAGTGTGTGTGTGTTTAAGGAGTGAGGATGGGGCAAGAAAGAGGAACGAAAGATCACGCGCAGTCTGTGGCCCGTGTGGTAGGATACTACTCCGGCATTCGTCTGGTGTTGAACAAGAAACGGAAAACAACCGATCAGAGCAGCCGGCCGCTAGAATTCTCCTCCAGACAGCGACTGAATGTGACCTAGCTGAAAAGCTAGTGTCGAAAATCCGTTTGCCATCGGGACTCGCACCTAGAACCTCCCGGTCAGTTGATACACTGGGCCACCGCTCCCGGTTTATTGTTTTGTGTATGTTACATATAATATTAGGAGAATTACGCCCCCCCTCCCGCCGTGTACACGCTCCGTCAGTGCTGCTACCACTTGGTGTTACCGGCGCGCAATCGCCCCCTCGCCGTCGTTTCCTAGCTCAGCATTAGCTTCGTCCCATCCACATCCCGCGCCGCCCACTCGCGTTGTCTTGCTCGACTCTGCCCCGCGGCACACGGCTACGCCCTGCAACAATGAAGTCCAGGTGAATGGGGAATTGCATTTAATAGAAAAGCCTAATAAATATAATGGGCAGTGGCAACAAAATGAATAGCATAAAAACCTCCATGAAAAAACACTAAGATGTACGAGCCTGCATAGTGATCATCCAAACGGTGTCAGAGTTTATTGATTTCAATCATACCAACATATATATATATATATATATATATATATATATATATATATATATATATATATATATATATATATATATATGCTCGTTTCGTTTTTTTCAGTTGAATGTATAAACGTTTGTGGAGTTTCATTTCTTACGTGCTGCAGAAACGTATTGTCGATGGAGTACTTCAATAGGCTGTCGCGTAATAACTTTGGACTATCTTTGCTTTTTATCGTTTTTGTTTCTTTCTTCTTTTTTTTAAATTTCCTTGAACTATATTTGCCGTGTTATGATTGTACTTGCGCCGCTCTTGGTCAGCATTGGATTGTTGTAAACTAATTTCATTACGTCTTTGTTTCTATTTATCTCTATTATTTCCAATTGGATTTTCTTAGTCGGGTGATACAAAAGTTTTGAAGTTTTCATATTACATATTATGGGAGCGGATTGTTTATGTTTTAGAGGGCTGTCGTGTCACGCCTTTGAGCTATCTGCATTTCTTACCTTGTATATGTGATTATATTTTTACTGTTACCGTCGTTCATCACGTTAGCTATCGTTTGCGTTGCTGGGTGGTGCTAATGCCAGATAGGTTTTCAATATATTCTCCTGTTACCCAATATGTTTCAACGCATTCTCTTGACAGTGTGTTAACCTATCTTTTCACGTCTCATTATAACTCTGTCATGAAGGAAATCGCACGGAAAAATAAATACGTATGAAAATTGAAATGTTAAATTTCATTTACATACGATGATAATCAAAAGCGGTGATATCAGTGAAAGCATTAAACCCGAAAATTTGAAATTTTTTATCACCGTCTTACGGTATTTCAAATTGTGAAAAGTGAGAGGTACAAAAGATATTACACACCACCAAGTGTTGGAAGTTTTTTAGTGTTCTTTTTTTTTTGTAGAAACGAAAACCTTAGAGATAATCTGGGCATGTGCATTAAGGAAATTACAATAATAATACAATGGAACATTCTTCACTTAAAACTTATACTTTTTAAAAATAAAAATATCGTGCTAATTTTAGTGTTTTCTTTTGCACCGAAATGGTCGACAGGTGTACACAGAGTACAGACTTATTATCAAAGAAATATTTTACCTTGTTATAAAATTCACGCCCTATCATTAATGTACTTTTCAATGCTCTGTTATTGAGTTAATTAACGTTAATACTGGTGTTCAATATCACTTCATTAATTAATAAATCGCATAATGAAATTTCAGACAAAATTGCATGTAGTTTTATTTCTTTTATTTCACTGCGCCTTTAAATTATTTGCTCTTATTTCATTTCATCTACCCATCTCTGCTCTCCATCTCCCTACCGAGCTTTCTCTTCTTTACGCTGCACAACTCGACATTCATATTTACCTATAATGCTTCCTGTTCTTATCTCCCCGGCATCCCTTTATCTTAGACATACGTTTTTCACTCCGTGATGTTTCCCCCAACGTTCTACTTGCAGGGGCTGCACGGCATTCTTCGTCGCTGCACTCTGTGGCACAACGGGCCCCGCCCCTTCCACCCTTCCGCCCCCGCAGCCGTTTCGCATCCGCCTCCGCCCCTCGGAAGCACGCGACGGCGGCGACCGCATGCCGCGCGGCAGCCTCCACCCATCCCGCTTCCGCCACGCCCCTCTCCTCCCCGCTCTTCTCTGCCCCCGCCCCACTCGGCCACCGCTGTGCATTGTCCCCCCAACTCTCTCATCGCTCTACCACTCCCCGCTCCACTCTCTCCCCGCTCTCTCTACCACTCCCCGCTCCACTCTCTCCCCGCTCCACTCCCTCCCCGCTCCACTCCACCGCCGATGAACATCGTCTTCCCAGCTCTGTTCCCGCTCCACCCTGTCCCCGAACTACCCCACCCCCGCTGTACACCGTCCCCAACACTGCCGCCGCTCTACTCCGTCCCCTCTCCACTCTGCTCTCGTTCCCTTCCGTCCCCCGCGCCACTCAACCCTCCATCCACTCCGCCCCCGATACACTGCATCCCCGCTTCACTCGGCCCTTCGATCCACTCTGCCACCGCTTCACTCCTTTCCTGCTTCACTCTGCCCCCGCTTCATTCCACCCCACTTCACTCCGCCCGCTTCACTCTGCCTCGCTTCATTCCACCCCCGCTTCACTCCGCCTCACTTCACTCCGCCCGCTTCACTCTGCCTCGCTTCATTCCACCCCCGCTTCACTCCGCCTCACTTCACTCCGCCCCCACTTCACTTCGCCCCCGCTTCTCTTCGCCCCCGATCCACTACGCCACCGATCTAATCCGCCCTCGAACAACTCCACCCCCGCATCACTCTGCCTCTGATCCACTCCACCCCCGCGTCTCACTGATCCCGATCCATACGCCCCCAATCTACTTCATTCCCGCTTTACTCCATCCCCGCTTCACTCCGCCTCCGAACCACTCCATTTCCGCTTTACTCCGCCTCGGATCCATTCCGTTCCTGCTTCACTCTGCCTCCACTTCACTTCAGTGTTCCTCCTCTCCGCTCCTCCCTGCCGCCGATCACTCATTCGCCCCGCCGCTCAATTCCGCCTCACCAGGCCATCCCTGCACCTCATCATATTCACGCCGTCGACCAGTCCCTCACTGGTCCTATTCGCGCTAACCACTGTCCAGCCTCAGCCTCCACTCGTTCCCTCTCCCGCTCTGCCCCCGCAGCCACTGCCGCGTTCCCACTCCGCATCCGCCCCGCCGTCCTTCCCCCACGGCTCCCGCGTCGCCATCACCGCAACCCGGCGGCGCCTCCGTCGCAGCCCCAGCCAGCGACATAATGGGCGTCGCGTCTTTTGTCGGCAACTTTCGCGAATTATACTCCGCGCGCGCGCGCGAAACAAGATCTCGAAAAATTACGCAACTTTGTAACCTCGCGGCTGCACCGGCAGCAAAGCGTGGAGCGCGTGAAACAATGACATTATCTGCTGCAGAACGAGGAGTTTTTCCACGGGTTCGCGCCCGCGGCTCTGCTGATTAAATCTCCATATTTCCTCGGCCCAGCGACGGGTCGCGGGCCCCGGGGCCTTGGGCGCTTTCCGCCCTCCGCTGCCCTTCGCCGCCCCATCCTCTCCCATCTCTATCTCCGTCTCCGCCTCGCCTCTGCGGGTTCCCCCACTTTCGTCTTTCCACAGTCCCGATTGCCCCCTACTCTACGCCCTGCTCTCCACCCGCGGATCTTGCCATCAGCCCTATTCCCTTTGCATCACTCCTCTGTGCTGCACCATCCACTGCCTCGCTGCCTTTCCATCCTCTCCGATCTCCACCTTGCCTCTGTGACTTTCCATGCCTTCACCCTCCCACAGTCCAATTGCCCGGTACTCCATGTCCCCGCTCTCCACACTCAGATATTGTCATCAGCCCTGTATCCTGTACATTTGCTCTCTACCCTCCACCCTCCACTGCCCTTCGTACTTCCATCCTCTCCGATCTCCACCTCTACTTCTCCTCCTGCCTTCACGCTCTCACAATCCCAATTATACGCTCCCGTTCTCCGCCCTTCGATCTTGCCAGCAGCCCTATACCATTTGGTTCTGATCTATGCTCTCCCTCCCATTTTCCAGCCTCTGTCTATTCCCCTCCTCCTTTGTCCGCCATCCGTCGCCTTCCTTCGCCCCCAGTTTCTCACCTTTTACCTTGTTCCATTCTCCCCCCTCTACCTTCCTCCCTACTTCCTCCTCTCTTCACACTCCTCCTATCCCCAACCCCTTTCTTTCTCCACCCGTGACCCCTCTCCACCCTCCTCTCCCCACCTTCCTTCTGACTTCCACCCCATCCTCTTGTCTCCACCCTCCTCCGCTCTCCATAGTTCTTGATCCTGGCGGCAACCGCCGCGCCCTCGCGATCGGAATAACGGAAAGTCGCGGGGTCAACGTTCCATAAGCTGTTTCCCCCAGCTTTTTCCTTCGCTCTCTGATGAATTTTCTCGACTTTTCCACCTCTGCGAGTGCTCCGTGCTGTGTAACCAGCGCCGCCCCTTCCGCGGACCCCTCTTGGCCTCGCTCGCCCCACGCAAGGGTAGCAGCTGCTGCCGTTGCCGACTACGCTATTTTTAATTCCATTACTCGTATTGTGTAATCTAGAGTATTTTCTTAAACCTTCTGTTTTTTATCGTATCATAGGCATAGTATTCCTTAATTGTCATACTCGCTAATATTAATATTGCCACGTTCGCTTTATTATCAATGTCCTCTCTGTATTTAATTTACTTTCCTATTGTTCATGAACATTTAACCTAATTTCATCTTTATTTCATCATTCAATATTGTCGTTTTCACTACATTTCTCTTCGCTCCTAGAATGCTGCATACATATAACTTTCTTTTCGCAAACATTCCTGTCCAGTGATATTTTTGAATGTTCTTTTTGTCGTTATGCTTCACTTCCAATCTATTATTCATAACGTTATTTGCATCCCTTTTATTCTATTCTAATTCTTTGATTCATTATTCTCCATTTGCCACTCAGTTACTTTCGTCTTCACCACTCTCATTTACTCGGATTATACTAGAAATTTACTTATATTTCATTTGTTTTTGTTTTTACAACACAGCTCATAATAGAATGGACTTTATCTAAACCAATGGCTGCACATCTCGTATATTTCTTGCCTCTTTATTTAATTTTCTCTCTACTTCCATTCATTTATCTTATTTCACAATCGCTTCCACAATTATTGTGGTACCTATGAATACCATTGAAACCATATCACAAATATTCCTTTGATATTCTCCTCGTCCTCGATATTTTTGTTCTTACCGTTACCACCATCACCTCCACCACCTTCACATCTCCCATCATTATCTTTACCATAATCTCTAATAAAGAACCACCAACTCCATCACATGTCATCTCCAGTACATACCATCTCCACCAACGCTACGAAGGACAAAGAACTATCATCACTAACGCCGTCACCACTATCACTACCCCTACCATCAGAATCAGCACCGCCTTCCTCCCCTTCTGCTTTCCTTTTCCTCCAAGACCACTGCAATCTCTGCTGTCGCCGCCGCATTCCCCGGCGACGCCCCAATCCCCGTACCCTTCCGATACCCTCGCGTTCCTATTCCGCCCAAACGGAATATAATCCGCGGATCCCCCGCGGTGATTCAGCATATAACTTCCGGAGGAAAAAGCCAAGTTGGTTTCCAGTCGAGTACGTCGCACCCTCGCGACCTCGGTGCTCCTGGCCCCGCCCCCTCGCCCGCCCGCTGCAGGAGCTCGCTGTGCAAGGCGGGGGGGGGGGGGGAGGCCGGATCCGCGGGCGCTCGGGCCGAGGCAGCCGGCGCGCGCGGCTGCGAGGGTCGGAAGACGGGGAAGGCGGCCAGCGACTCCTTTCGGGGCGCGTGGCGTAATGGGCAGCGCACACGCCTTCCACCCCTGGACCCGGTTGCGATCGCCTACCAAACCCTCTGGAGTTTCTGGGCGGTAGAGCGAGCTCTCTCGAGGTTTTGTCGTGCTTGTCCCGTATCTCCAGTCTCTCATTATTCCATTGTTCCAAGGTCATTCACATTTGTGCTATCTCATAACGTAATCATTCATATGGTTAATGACCTCAGAAGATGAATGTTCTCTTAATCCCCAGTCAATAATAATAATAATAATAATAATAATAATAATAATAATAATAATAATAATAATAATAATGCCGGCCCCGTGGCGCAGTCGTTTGCGGCAGCCATCATCTGCGCCGAGAAGGCTGCAGGTTCGAGACCTGTGGAGGCATAGTCGTATTTGTGATTGTCCCTTCACCCATCATCGTATCACCCCATAATTCATAATTCAAGGTGTAACAACCTTGACTTACTGTGGGATACAGCCGAAGAAAAAATGATTCCCATAATACCCACGTTAATCTCTTTTGGACAAATATGAGTAGTTATCGGAAGAGAAATGTGTAGCGCGGTCGTAAATGGCTGATACGCAAGTAATACTTATACTAGTATTAATAATAATAATAATAATAATAATAATAATAATAATAATAATAATAATAATAATCTATATTAATTTCCAATACGCGCTGAAATTGAAAAAATAATTTAACCTCCAATCATGAGAGAAATGTGTGTGTCTTCATTAGAGACCTAGGAACTCCGGGAAAAATCCCAAAACAATGAAACAGTTTCGATTTCAACCTACAAACGCAAAATTTAAATTGTTTTATTCCGTCCATACTCTTATTGCATATGCTCAATTATCATATTCGGTGCGGCACAGTGGAATCGCTGCACTGTTGACATCATGGGGCTGCAAGGCAAGCAAGGTATATATTATTTAATCAATATTAAATTTAATATTTCAATACTTTTGTTAATTTACCATTTTCGTCCTGGCCACTTATGTCGCACGATCTAATGCGCTTTTTTCAAGACTTACGCAATGTTTTAGATTCGTCAAATTTTTGAATAATTTACGAACAGCATGTATACTGCAATTCTCATGGCCAGCAGTCGAGGTCGAGCACAATCGTATGGTCGCCATTGATAAAGGAGTGTCGTAATAAGCACCCGAATCGAGTCTATTCTGGAACTTCCGTTTTTCGTCCTTTGTGCTTTGACTCGCTTGAAGAACAACCTTCTGGACGTTACAGAAGAAGAGCAACTGTCAAAAGCTATTGCGCAGTAACGAAGCTATCCTCAGCTAAATGACATGAAATGTTTGTTCGTCGAAGAGAGTAAAATGCTGTGGTGTGTTTTTTCCACTTTAATAACTCACCCTTTCATATCTCATACCACTTCAATACGTTCAATGTATTTGAAAAACCGATGTTTCTGTGCTTGTGAAATAATGGTTCCACTCCTAGGAACTCACGAGTTAAGGTCGAGCTAGAAACACGACCGGGCCGGGATATTCCAGAACACATGGAGACGGAGTGAGATTGTCTTGTGAGGGAGAATGGTCAGCGAGATAGGCAATGGAAGACATTCAATAGTAGAGAATTGTAATGATGGCAGTAGGAAAGAAAGCAAAAAAGATGAAAAAGAAAAGATGAAGAGGAATGAAAAGGAAAAAGGAAACAATGAGGAGAAATAAGAAGAAAATGACTAAACAGAGAGAATGAAAGAAGAGACGATGGGTGGTGATAGAAAGGTAAGAAGCAAGCGGAGAGGAGGGGGCGGAGGCGGAAGCGAGAGCCGCGAAAGCCCCAGTGTGTGTTCAGAGCGGGCGCTGGGCGCGGGGGGGGGGGAGGCGGACTCGCCCACCAGGGGCTCGTTACAGCCTGGCCTCGCGGCGTCTCCGGGGAGCGCGCCGCCCGCGCCCGCGCCCCCGCCCCCGCAGCCGCCAGGGCGAGGTGCTCGGCGGCCCTCGGAATGGATCACAAAGGCCCCGCGGCGCCCGGCCGCTGACCCCGCCCCGCCCCGCCCGACGCGACGCTCGCCACGCCATGGGCGTCCTTGTTGGCGGATTTCCTAAGGCCGCTGCTCCGCTTTAGAGAGTACCACAGGCGAGCTGCCTGATTCTCGACAATCTCAATCCACTTCTGTCATTTCATCAGTCTGTCGGACGCTCCGTCTGTCGGTCGGACGCTCCGTCTGTCGGTCGGACGCTCCGTCTGTCGGTCGGACGCTCCGTCTGTCGGTCGGTCGCTCCGTCTGTCGTTCGGTCGGTCGGTCGGTCGGTCGGTCGGTCGGTCGGTCGGTCGGTCGGTCGGTCGGTCGGTCGGTCGGTCGGTCGGTCGGTCGGTCGGTCGGTCGGTCGGTCGGTCGGTCGGTCGGTCGGTCGGTCGGTCGGTCGGTCGGTCGCTCTCTCGCTCTCTCTGACTGTCGGTCGGTCGCTCTCTCTGACTGTCGGTCGGTCGCTCTGACTGTCGGTCGGTCGCTCTGACTGTCGGTCGGTCGCTCTGACTGTCGGTCGGTCGCTCTGACTGTCGGTCGGTCGCTCTGACTGTCGGTCGGTCGCTCTGACTGTCGGTCGGTCGCTCCGTCTGTCGGTCGGTCGGTCGCTCCGTCTGTCGGTCGGTCAGTCGCTCCGATTATCGATCGCTCTGACACTGTTGATCTCTCGGTGGGTGTATGATGTATCGGTCAATCGCGCTCTCTCTCGTTCTCTCACTCTACATATATTTATTTATGTTGCGTAATGGACTGCCTATCGGGCTGGAGTGTGCGGGTGTGAATGTCAGTCTTCCCATCTGTCCGTCGCACGGCGATAAATGTTGATATGAGTTTATCTTGGTAGTTTCCTCATTTCCTACATGAAATGTAATGCTGTTGTGAACCGTGCACTTAAATTATCTTGCAGTGCACACACTAATTCACAACTTGGAAATCGACAAACCTCCAGCGAATGTATATTTCTGCTATAGAATTGTTAAGTATACGTGTAAATATTTATGTTCGAAGTGTACATACTAAATGCATGATCGTATTATTAATTTTAAGTTGTTTCGGTATGTAGAACGTTGTTGACTGTTCTAGTAACGTTTTAAATTTTGACAATGTACATAACCGCGATACATAACTGCAATGCATCTATACTAAGTATGTACCAGACTATTGGGGTAAATATTCAAAATAGTTTATATTTTGCTCATATAATTTTCGTATTAAAGGAAATTCTATATTCTTCATGCTTCTTCACGAGAATAACGATTTTACAGTTGGTGAGCAATCGTTCTCAGAACAAAGTCACTCTGTCTTTCTAGAGTTAATCCCTCTGCCTTTTATCGTGTTTCTGCATCTAAACCTATTTTTGTAGTTACCTCTTGGGATGCCAAACGCTTCCACGCATTACTGAATGTACATTTTCCAGGAAGTCTACAGTCGCTCTCTTTTTTTAACCATCCCCTCACCCGCCATCCCTCAAAACCACTTCTATTTTTGGTATATGCTTACCATCGGTTCACCATAAATGAGCCTATTTATCGGGATATTGATTTCTTTTACACAAATTTTAGATTTTGATTGATTTTATTTCCTCTTTCGGTCTTTTATTGAAGTGCACCTGCTAACTTGTTTGTCAATATCTAGATTTTAATAAAATATTTTCTTGTCTTTTGCAATTATTCATAGTAGGGTGTGATGTGTGAAGTGAAATTAATCTTCAGAGTCAATATTTCGTATAATTTTTCGTTTTCAATTTCATGTATTATTATAAAATATTAGTACAACTGTGAAGTCATAGTTTAACAATTTTTATTAATTTTGCCATAATTGTATAGACGGTTATTCAATATTTGTAGTTGTTTGACTACACATGTACAATGTTTATATGTATATGTAATTATCTTTTGTATTCGCAAGTTGTCTATTATCTATATCTTCAGAGAAACAATTGCGGACAGTACATACCATGTTAAAATAAGAAATATTCTGAATGTTAAATAGGAATTATAGGGATCAGTTGGCAAGTAGTTTTCAACGAACGAAAAGTATTCATTACACACTTCATTTTTAAATGAGTAATTTCAATAGTATGTTTTAATGAAATCGTATTTTCATCTTTCAATTGCGTTGTTTTCGATTCTTTACGATATAAAAGGCTTAAATGCAAATATTAATCATAAATATTGATAACTATTTTATTTCCTCAGCACACTGAGTCCAAGCTGATAATTAAAACATATCTGTTCGTGAGAATGCCTAGCTTTAATTTGCTCTGTGTTTCTGATTTTCGGATTTCTTTATGTTTCTAACTTAGGTTTTTCGCCTCTGACGATAATGGAGTTCACCTTCCTAGACGAAGAGTTTTACCTTATCTTATTCGTTGTTAGTCTTCTTTTTTCCATCTCCGTCCCCCTAGCAACCGCTTCTCCATTTTTTGTACGGTTGCTCATTTCATTCTCGTGTTTTTATTCTGCAGCAGTAGACAGTTGAATATTTTTTATCTCGTCTCGAAACTTTGGTCCGGTTTCATCGCTAGTTTTCTGTTCAACTTTTGGCACGTCTCATCTCTAGCTGATGAATCGTAAAAGTACGGTGTTACAAACAGTAGTTTAATGTTTCACAGAGATATATACTTCCATGTTGTATCTTCTTTCGCGAAGCTTCTGCTTGTCCTTCAATTTCCAAATAATGGTGTTTGCTTTAATACTTCATCTTCTCTCTCAGTCGACCAGTAAGGCTTCGTTGCTCGTGAATTCCTCTCCGTTTTTACCTCAGAGGAGACTGAATAACGGGAAAACTATGGCAGCCAATCAGATTATTGGCCCGAAAGCACATAAACTCCAAAGTTTGCTACTATTCTGCTGTAACACAAACCTTTCATTTACGAACACTAGAAAAGCCAGTGCTCCATTACTCAGATTAAAGTTTTACACTATTGCAAGGATTCCCAACATGTTGGGAGGTGAGATAGATCAAACATTTTGTGAGAAATCAATCAAAAGTATGTGAATCCAGAAGTAAATCATAAATATTATATATCGTCCATTTATTTGATAATTAATTCGAATTATTTCACTTGTGAATTGGATTTATGATATTTCATATTGAAGACTGGTTTTTGAATATCATTTTGCACGTCGAGTTTCTACAATTTACACTATGTAACTCTCATGAAAGACAACAAATGTAGATACTAAATTAAAATCATTGATCCATAGGGTGCATTTAACTAAAATAATTAATTAAACGATCTTCATACAGAGAGTTTTCATTTTTGCAGGACAATGAGTATTAATTTTTACGCGTGTGTCACTAAGTAATTTTTATAAAGACCATTTTAAATGCTTTAAAATGCATCGATAATTGAATATTACACAGTTATTCAATTAATCCTGAAATGATACACAATTTTCCCTCGAGAATGCACGACATGGATCCCGGAAACCCGTGTCTACAACTAGGATATTTGCAAATGAAAGTAATGCTTTTTATATTTACGTGACTTTGTAGTCAACGTGATTACTTCATGATTTATTAAACAGTTATAAAAAAAATTACAAATTTAAAATGAGTCACATTGAGAATATATCATGCTTTAATTGAAAGATATGGCGAAGGTTACTCGAAATATTTTACAAAGTTCCTAATTTTGTGATCTGTCATGTTTTCATAAATAATGAAAAACTTTATTGATTACGCAGCAAACAATTTAAAGTAAATATATTATCAATTCCAACATACAAAACATATACTGCACGAGTTAAACATTTCGTTATTACAACATTAGTTATGTGGTGCAAGCTTTTACAAGTATGTTGATTTTATATTCAACATCACTGCTTAGAGTTATATTTTATTTGCCTAATCCTGTTTGGTACAGCACTTTGAAAAAATGTTTCGAAATGTTTCGAAATCTTCATTTGTGGAGGTTATTAACTGTTGCGGCAGTTCATGCACAAATAATCTCCAGCGAATAGTTTTCTTTGTGTCTCCTGATGTTCTAGTAGACTAATTTAGCAACAAGCAAATGATTCGAGATGCAACCAGAGAGCTGCAACAAAGGCCTTGCCTACTTGATACTTCCCTACATGTGCTGCCTTTGGCACTGAAAACTTTGGTACTTCCCTACGACTGAATCCGTCGTGTACACGTATATTTCGGAGAAGACGTTTGGACGCCCCTATCCGTTGCATCACGTGAGAATTCTATTACTCGTATCTTCTCCGCCACCGTCGCCGTCGCCGTCGCCGTCGCCGTCGCCGTCGCCGTCGCCGTCGCCGTCGCCGTCGCCGTCGCCGTCGCCGTCGCCGTCGCCGTCGCCGTCACCGTCACCGTCACCGTCACCGTCACCGTCACCGTCACCGTCACCGTCACCGTCACCGTCACCGTCACCGTCACCGTCACCGTCACCGTCACCGTCGCCGTCGCCGTCGCCGTCGCCGTCGCCGTCGCCGTCGCCGTCGCCGTCGCCGTCGCCGTCGCCGTCGCCGTCGCCGTCACCGTCACCGTCACCGTCGCTGCCACCGTCACCGTCATAGTCGCCGTCACAGTCGCCGTCACAGTCGCCGTCACAGTCGCCGTCACAGACGCCGTCACAGTCGCCGTCACAGTCGCCGTCACAGTCGCCGTCACAGTCGCCGTCACAGTCGCCGTCACAGTCGCCGTCACAGTCGCCGTCACCGTCACTGTCACCGTCGCCGTCACCGTCACCGTCACCGTCACCGTCGCCGTCGCCGTCGCCGTCACCGTCACAGTCGCCGTCACAGTCGCCGTCACAGTCGCCGTCACAGTCGCAGTCACAGTCGCCGTCACAGTCGCCGTCACAGTCGCCGTCACAGTCGCCGTCACAGTCGCCGTCACAGTCGCCGTCACAGTCGCCGTCACAGTCGCCGTCACAGTCGCCCACTCCCCCATATTCCAGCAGCGGCCGCCGTCGAGCTTTCGTTCGTTTTCGCTCGCAGATAATCAAATCAACCTCTCGCAGTAAACGCTGTTCATTCCGAGCGCTCCATTTAAGGGCCCGGATTGTAATATGATCTCGCGTAGACAGGACTTTACGCGGTAGTTTCATTTGTACTCTTCTCCCCACCGCGTCCGCCTCTGTGCTACTTCGCCTTCTGTAGCTGCTGCCTCCGCCGCACGCGGGCCCCAACGGTGGGTCAGAGCGTTCCACAGCGCCTAACTGCCCGCCCGGGAGTAATTGCTTAACGCTGACCTGCAGCGCGACCTGTGCAGAAGAAAACCTTTCTGAATCGAATATGGAAGCAAGGGAAAAAAAGAATGTATAGTAATCAGTCTTCCAGACCTGTTGGATCCTCAATACAGAGGAATCCTTTACAACTCAGTTTTCCCGGATTTTTAACCTTTGTCCCGGTGGCCCGACGAATTTCGAGACGCTAAAATGTCCTGGTGTTCGTAAATACACATGCACGATATACTCGGTATCGTGTACGGTTATTCTGAATTCGGAACTTTGATTTCATGATGAACTATTGGTCAACATGACAACGATTCGTTAGAAAGATTTATTCGTTCGTTTGCGTCACACCGTTTGTTCAAATGTTTAGTGGTGAGTGTCAAGTTACTAGTATTCGAAACAATTGCGGGAAGTTTAATAAAATGTTATTTTCACAAAAAAGCAACAAAATACCCGAGAAAAAGTGTTTTTTCAGTGAAAATTTAAAGGTGCAGTCCCCATTTACAAATTAAACTATTGGCAGTTACAAATACGAAGTAGAATGTCATATCATATGGTTATGACTTACTTTAAAAAGTAATTAATCTTACTTTAATAATTGGATGTTCATTTTTATAATAATGCACTGTTTTTAAACCCACGAAAAGGAGAAAATTTTTTTGTTTTCATAAAATATTTTGAATAATGGTATTATGTTTCACATGAGACCCACCCCCTCAACCCTAATTTGTTATGTCCCGATTTTTTGAATTAAAAATATGGAATTCCAATCAATATTTGATGATGATCAGAGAGTAGGATTCCTGAATATATTATGCAATTGCAAGCAAACATGTGGTTTGCTGTAGCTCTCCTTGCCTAGCAGTAATGAGTCTTCGCAGGAACTTCCTCGTCGAGTACAACTTTCCGAAGCATGAGTGCCGATATTCAGAACCTCTTTTACCCTTAGCAACTTCTCGATTGCTTCAAATATGATCTGCGATATTTTTGTGGATCCTACAAACTACTTTTGCCTCCACTGTGAACCGACCCATTCTCTTGCAAATGAAAGGGGACCAATTTTTCTTGGACGATCCAGGGGCTCAAAAATACCATAAAAACACATTTACAATGAAGGAAACAATGTGGTTGAATATTACTACCGATGCTACCAATCGTAAAGAATTATTGCGGAGATTTTGAAAGTAGGGTTTTAATAATTTTGCTTAATAGTCTGTATCTTGACTTACAAGGACTTTACATTTTTATTCCGCACAAACGGTTGGTATTCAATTTTACAAATTGTTATTACACATATGATTATTGAATTATTTATATTGTACATAGTTTCTTTACACGCGGTATAGTCTTCATAAATGACACTCACCATTATCGTCATCATCATCATCATCATCGTCTTTTTCTTCTTCTTCCATCTAGTTTTTCGAATTCCAACACAATATGTATACATGTATACAACGATCATTGGTCAGTGAGTCGACGGAATTAATGGATAATATTTGAGATCTAAGGACACTTTGTTTACTACAAAATTCTACGTAATAAATGTCTAACTGTCACACTTGTCTTCATTTTTTGCAAGTAGACAAGGTTTTTTAAATAATAGTAAAAAAAACGTGTCTACTTGCAAAAAATGTCTAAAGCAAATGTGGCAATGCATAAATTAGGTCGACGAAAGAACGTTTGTTAGACCCTTTATTTCATAAATGGTCCGATAGATACCGCTACAAAAACATTACCACAAGTTTCATGTTGAGTTTCGAGAAAAAAAAGATTCTGGGATAAATAAACACTGGAGAGCATCTCATTGAAACTCTCTTAGTAGTTCTTAGGTTTTTAGTGGTCATACAAACGGACGCGAACGGTAGTTTCATTTTGTAAATTAGTATATTATAATTAAAATATCTTATTGAGAAACATATATAACAGTAAAATAAAATTAATCGTCAGTAGTTTGATGTTATTAGTCAGTTATGCAATTACATTAATTAACTTGTCCAAATTTGAAGGTAAATCATATAGAGAAGACGTCGAATCAATAAATGAAAATATTCCCAAAACCAATTCAAATGAGTTACAGTATGCCTTTATTAACACGAATTCCAAAGGACCGAAATAATTGAAGTTCATGTTATAAAAATTCGTGTTACCGGAGTGTTATAAACGTCCCTAATACCGTAATCCCCGGAACCGAAGTTTTGTTTGTGTTACGGCGAAATCCGTATTAAGTGAGTTCGTGGTAACGAGGGTTTACTGTATTTCACTTTATCTTCCTAGAAAATATATGCCGGGAGAGGTGACTCAGGGCATCAATTGATGTCACTGCAGTGCCTCTGACAGGGAGGTCCTAATTTCGAGTCCCGACGGTGGCAGGATTTTCGACACTAGCTTGTTAGTTTGGTCGAATTCAGTCGTTGTCTGAAGGAGAAATTTAGCGGACAGCTGCTCTGATGGGTAGTTTTCCATGATTTCTCCGATCAACCCTAGGGCGAATGTTGGGGCAGGACCTTAACAAACGGCCCATGGACCGCGCGCGATATTTCCTGCTTCATCCGTGTCATATTCGCATCCCTTACACACACTTGCACTAACATACACCACACTACCTCACATGCCGAGACACCGGTCTAGAGCTTAGAGATTGTCCTGGATGGGGCGGTGGCCCATTGGTGGGTGATACGTGGATGGGGAAAACACCGCTAGCCAACGATAGGTCGGCGCTGGATCTCGCCATCCAGCGGGGGAAGACAACTGTCATCTTCCGAGGGAAAAATCATATTTATGTGACTAATGACCTTAGCAGTTAACGCGTCCGGAATCACAACCAATCGAGTAATACCTAGAAAATGTGTACTAATATTAATACAATGTCTTCCGCATAGCAGCTACACAGCACGAAATATTTAAACCATGAGATCTACGTATGACAACGTTTACATAACGTGTAAGTCAGTGTCAGAACCCTGCGTAACTCATTAGTTAATTGCAATCATCATATTAACGATACGATTACAGGCATTGATACATTAAAAATGTATTAGTACATGTACCAGTATATGTACCAGCCATTCATCCACTAATTGTGCTGAAATTTGGCGGTTAAAAATAAGATAAACGCGTTTTAGAAATAATACGCGCAAGAGCAGTTTCCAAGTTTGTATCGGTCTTTCTGTCTGTCTGTCTCTCTCCCTCTCTCTCCCTCTCTCTCCCTCTCTCTCCCTCTCTCTCCCTCTCTCTCCCTCTCTCTCTCTTTCTCTCTTTCTTTCTCTTTCCCTTTCTCTCTTTCTCTCTTTCTCTCTTTCTCTCTTTCTCTTTCCCTTTCTCTCTCTCTCTCTTTCTCGGTTTCTCTCTCATCTTAGAATTATCTAATTAGATACTAACTCTAGTAAAAGAATACAAGTCAATCTCGTTTACAAGTTATCTAGAATACAACTCTAGTTAATGACTAGGTTCAACACAGCAAAAACGGTATTTTTATAATGCTCAACTACTATAAGGAATTTATTCCACCCAATTAATTAGATGGAGTTCTTAATTAGATGACTAATTTATTTATTTTTTGTTTATTATTATTATTAAGACAAATATTTCAATCATTAACTATTTAATTTGTGCAATTTCTGTTGACAATATTTTTCGCTATTTCGTTTCAATTCTAATATTATTTGAGTTAGAAATAACATCTGTATGAAACATTGAAACCGTAATTGCATGGCTTTGACAAATAAAACGCACTTTAAAATTGTGAATCATATTAGCACACTCTCGACTCGAACAACGATCACCAATTATGGTATTTTCAAAATAATAATTTCAGCGAATTTTTGTGTATTTTCACTGTTGATTTTTTGCATTAATTACTAATAAAATTTGGACATACGCAATTTTTATAAATCATTGTTTTATATGTTAATATAACATTATAAGGAAGTCAAATTTCGAGTGTTCCTGACAACCCGTGATATGAAGAGAGGGTAAATATTAAAAAATTGAAAAACTTTCGTTTTTACTTTCTCGCTACCGCTTACAGTAGACAGAAAATTATGTAATGCTGCACAAAAACCGGTGAATTTCAGCAGAAAACTCTAATTACAGGACACTCGTAACAAAGACGTGGATAAATGCGGTTGCTAAATTTAGAAAAAATCTTCTATCCGATCTATCCTGGTTTAGTCAGAAACCCTGTTTTGTGAGTCTTTGATTCCGATAATTCGATTGACTGCAAAACGTCTGTCGGTCCGTTTGTGAACAACGCTACCTACTTAACCATTCAACCGATTTTCTCCAAATTTGATATTCCCCAATTGATCTGGCTGATATCCGAGCCACTTGAAAATCTGATATTTTAATTTTGGGGAGTACTTTACATGAAGCCCCTGGGTCATTTTAAAATTTTAAAACAAATAGGTTAAATTTTTTCGTTGAATAGTGTGTAGACATTTAAAAGAATGGTGCAGGTCTAACAATCGTTGAATAACACTGATTTTTCGAAAATTGCTGAAATAAAATTTTTTTCGGCGTCTTCCTGCAACAACAATTATGAATATAGAGATTTTCCCCTTAAAGAAATATTTTCCTAATAAACATATTTGGAAAAATGTCATGTACAATTTTTCGAAAATTTGACTACTTTTCGCATAATTTTGCGTGCAAATACGGACAAGAATGTTGGTACTGTTTTAACCCTAGTTTAGTTTACCCAAATTGGGTAAAATCTAACTTGATAAAAACTGTTTTAACTTGTGTAATTACCATTGTTTCTTAATTAAACACGATATGAGTGTCTTTTGCTGCGAAATGTATGTTGACATGTTTCATTAAGAAAAAAAATATAAATATTGTTAAGGGGGCTTTGTTTTTCAAGATGGCAATAATATAGTGAGGCATGGAATCTTGGAGCAAGGTAATTGCAATTCTACAAATTTCATTGAAAGTAAAGCTGAAAAGAAACTACTGCGTAAAAGAGAATGAGCAGTCCCTTAATCCTTATATTTATTATATTCGTAGAAATAAAAACTAAATTGAGGTACTAATGCAATTATTTTTTCCATATTCTTGATGAAAAGTTTTTATTATTAGGTCTACAGCAACGTATGGAGTTAATATTATTTTTCCTATTTAGTTAAGACTACTACTTACACTTGGGCGGTGTACCTACTGTAATCATGTCTAAACGTGTAATTTACAATATTTGATATTGAAGTCGATTGACCCATTATTCCGTGTTTCCAAGCGCGTCAACTGCTATGGTCCCGTAAGTGTATGACACGTTCTATCACGGGAAGTGGTGATCATCATTGCCCGCTGAATGGTCGTATCCAACACCGACCTATACGTCTGCCTGTGTGGTTGTTCCCAACCGGGTACGTGCCATCAGAGGTACCTCCCCTGATGTGACGAGCTCTAAGCTCCCGACGTGTGTGGTAGTGTAGTGCATGTAAATGTGAATGTGCATAAGTCAAGGATCAGGATTAGACAACGAAGAAGAAGGAAAGATCATGCGCGGTCCGAGGTTCAATGTTTAAGGTACTGCTCCGGTATTTGTCTGGTGTATTGGAGTCGATTTTTATTGATATTCCATCGTGTAGAATTCGCACAAGATCCATTCGACGACCGTTAAAATTGAAACCAACGGATGCATTTTAAATGTTGTCACGTGCGTAGATATCTAATGCATCTCTTGTGGATATGTTTTCTACAAGTGAAGTGGTTCTAGCGCTGCATCCCAGGCCGCGCACGTGCTGCGTCTGAAGCCCTGTGAGCTGCCGCCTTCGACTCGGCCTCGGCCTCGGCTTCGCTGTTCCGCCGCAATTAAAGAAAGCTGGCTGCCGCCCCGCGCCCCGCCCACCCGCAGCCCGCCCTTGTTTCCTCGCCTGTCAGCGGCTGTTCTCTGGAAGTGAGCCGCGGCGAGTCGGCGCGGAGCTCAAGCCCGACACCGAGGGAGGGGGGCGGAGATGCACGAGTGGAGATGGCGATGGATGAAAAGACGTGACTAAGGAACGATGGTGGTGGAACGAGAGACTGAACAAAGGTCAAGGGGTGTAAGGCGTATGGGGAGGGGTGCAGTGTATGTGGATATACAAATGGTGTGAGAATGAGAAGTGGAAAAACGCAAGTGAAAGGGTTGGAGATGTGAAAAAGTGTATAGAGGAGTGGCGGAAAAATAGGGAACGATGAGGAGGTGGTGGTGCGGCTGGAAGATACCAGAAAGGCGAATGGTTAGAAAGGCATGTGGGCGGAAAGGCAGAGGATTGTGAAGAGTGTGGAAGAATAGTGGAGAACGACTGGACGGTGGAGAGGGGGGGAAGGCGGAGGGGGCGGGATGGAGGAAGGTGATCTAAAAGAAGATACATGGTGGTACATACAGGTTGGAGCATAGAGAAAAGAACTACCTCCTTGGTCTATGATTGGAGCGCCCAAGAGGTAGACGGACTCTAAGAACGATGAGAGAATGAAGGAACGAGGAGGCAGGGGTGGGGGTGGGGGTGGGGCTGGAAGAGACCAAGGAGGCGGTCGAAGAGCCGACGTAGCTCGCCTGCCAGCGGCGGTCTGTCCCGGGCCGCGGGCTCGCAGCCAACAGACGTCAAGAAGAAACCGTAAACCATGAGCAGTAAGGTGCTCTCTCGAACAGACTGCACGTTGGTCTGTATGATTGGTGAGCAATTATCGATGTTTGTTTGAATTTTGTGACCCAATTTCTGCACGCTATGGCCAGCGGCAAAGCACAGTATGAGAGCCTGAAAATAAATTTATGGCGTTTATCAGCCTCGATGTTCACGGATTAAAGGAGAAGTAGTTTTATCTAGATCATTTTCTGCTACAGTTATGGAACATTTCTTGTTTGTTGAAGGAAATATAGGACAAAGTCCACACAAAATTTCTGTAGTTTAGAGTAATTCTCTTGAGTAAAGGGCGTTTTTATGAACTTTATAGCCTTTACTTATAGTAATAACAGGATGTCGGGAAACTTTTATGTATTTTTTTAAATTTGTGATCTGTTTTGTTGTGGTTTGTAATAAAGTACGATATTTAACTCAAATTATTAGATTACTAGCTCAAAGAGTATTTGCAGAAATTACACTGCAATATAATACAATAACGTAGGTTGTGATATACACATTTACTAACGGAATCCCGCCAGACTTTGTCGGTAACTAAGAAGAAATACACAAAATTGACCGTTATGTTATGACAAGAAGTTTTAATATTATCATTGCATTTCAACCCCTATTGCTTTTATCCAAAACATAATCAACATATATTTTAGGATAAATGAGAATACTTTTGGTTTCAATATATTTGTTTAAATTAAATCAAACATTGAGTTCTATGCATTTTAAATGTTCTTGAAGAAATGGTTGCAGAAGCATTGTCTTCAGTAAAAGACAATTCCGACAAATAAACCGGTAAGCAAAGCACACAACGAGATTTTTCAGGCATACTATAGGCAAAAATTCCGCATAAAATATTCTGATAGACTCGTCAATCTGATGTTTAAAAAAATAGAGACTTCATCATGAACAATAACATTTTTTGTTGTAATGTGAATGATTTTACAGGCATATAAATATGACCTATAACCTCCCTGCTTTCTAAACAAAAACACACTCTTGGTGTTCTAAATATAAAGATTAAATTCATATACCTACTTTCAACTATTATCCATTTTGTTTCTCACAATACGGAGAATTACGTTTGTGCAGATTGTTTAAACACAGTGGGACGAGTTTGGGATGTGCACATATCACATTCTAACGGTCATTATTCATATTGATATCGATTATTATTTTGAGTAAATTGAATGATTCAGAATAATATTGTAGACAATATATGCATTAATGTAAATGTATATAGAGATCATTCCTTTGCATCCACGCTCTCCTGTAGGTATGTAACAGAAAATCCGCATACCCAAACGCCTACAGGTCTCGTTTCTCTTGAACAGATAACAGACCTGTAGAAACTCGTATACGGTACACAAGCACGCTCACGCACGCAAATAAAAGCGTTTTTGGTCGCAATCTGCCGCACTGAGGACTCGGCCGTTAAAAAACCCGCACCTCGCGAAGTGGGAGAGCTGAGGGATCGTGAGCAGGAGAGGCTGCTCTTGGCTGGCGCCGCGGCCAACTAGATGAAGCTTTCAGCCGGGGATTTCCTTATCTGCTCGCGGCAAATCCCGGTCTGGTACTTTTAAAGCCTCCGGCAACAGCTCCTCTGACACTCTCCCGCGCACAATGTCTCCGGTCGCACGCGTTCCCACGAGGAATGAGTCGGGCCGGGCCGGGCTGGGATAACGGCGGCTGACGACCAAACCGCCCTGCCCGCTTTTCTGAAGGTTGCAAGTTGCTTCGCCGAAATGTTCGCTTTAGTAGCATATTACAGTTGCTCCTGACGTTTCATCCCATTGGTTACATGTGATAGTTGTTCGAATAGATTGATTTTTTTCTGTGAAAGGTAAGGAACCCGGTGTTTCTCAATATTCGTGTTAATATCTGATCAACAAATGTTTCAGGTTTTGGGTCGAGATAACGGTGTGTGACCACCAAACCGCACTGCTCGCTTTTCTGTATGTTACGAGTTGCTTCGACGAAATGTTTGCTTTAATTGCGTATTACAGTAGCTCCAGAGGTTTCATCCCATTGGTTTCATTTGATAGTTCTCTTGTAGGTTCTTTTTTTTCTTTTTCGTAGTGATAAGTGCCCCTGAATGTTTGGAGTATGCGCGTTAATTACTGATCAGACTGACTGTGAAGATAGGGGTCGGGAAAATGGTGGTTGATGACCAAACCACGTTTCACCTTTTTCTGGAGGTGGTGGGATGCTTCCCCGCTATTTTATTTTAGTTGCTTGTAGTAGTTGATCCTGTGGGTTTATAATATTAATTGCCTGTGATAGTTTCTTGTGTAGGTTGATTATGCTGTTTGCTGCAGCAGATAAGTGAACTTGAATATTTTTTCTGAGTATTGGTGCTAATTGCTGATCAGATTAATAATTTAGATAGAGGATCGAGATGACTGCTAAACGAACAGATGTCTCTGCCATATGTTTTGTAGATTGCGATTAGCTCAGCTCAAATCCGTCGAAATCCGTCTTAGTTTATTTGCAAGCTGTAGTTGCTGCTCTTAGTAGATCCCATTGTTGCACGACGCTTTACTCGTTTAGGTTGATTCTATTGGTTGCCTCTACATATATTATAAATTTGTTTTAGATAGTGAGTTTTTGAGTTAATTGCTGATTAAGATCGGAGGTCAGAATAACGGCAATAACGCAAAAATATTACGGGCAAACAAATATTACAAATGTAACAAATGTTAGGAACAAACTTGTTACGAGTTTCTCAGGATTCCTTTCTTCTGTTGGCCTAGTTAAAGTTGAGAGCACGTGGTAGAGCGAGCAATAGGCTGAAATGCCGCCTCCCCACACTCAAATGTCAATCACATTGTAATTTTATTAGCAGTATAATAATTACATGGCTTCATTACTCTTCTTGTATTCTGTGATGGCCAATAATTAGGAAACAATTATCGAATCTATCAAATTACAAAATAATATTCTTCTAAAAAAGTTCCATAAACATAATCCGCAACAGTTTAGAAAATATGTATGTATTCACATTCATGAATATTAAAATAAAACTGTTATACAATTTATTTTTCTCTCTTTTCAGTTATCTATGTATTCCATTGACCATTCTATCGTGCCATTTAAAATGTTCATTCTTTCTAGCAAATTACGATTCGAAATATGGAAGTCGTGCGTAGAAACTTAATGCTCACTCTTCTCCAGAATGAAATGCGCTTCCAACAAATTGAACGCGACACCTGCTATAAAATACAGAGCAACGAAATGACATCCATCACGATATTAGCGCGACTTGCCGCAGTATCATTCAGAATTACCATCTCCTCATGTGCTTGCTGTGATTTAGAACTGCCCGTTGGGCGCTACTTCCGACATTTAGATTTCTGACCAATGGCGAGCGAGTCCGCTGCCAAATCCCCACGCGCCGCCGATGAGGCATGACAGCCAGTCGAGCGGGCGCCCTTCGGAAATAAATAACTTGGATGGCAGCCCTGCGTTGCTGGGAGCCAGCGTTGAAACAGCGTTCTGGGCGCTGGGACCACACGTGGATGCACATGGGAGCCCATTAACACCAAGCAGGGTTGCCAGATTGGAGAAGTTTCTCCCCCAAATGGGGATTTTTTCGTTGTAGTGAAAGAATGGGCAACGTAATTGGACGGGAAAATGTTTGGGAATTTTTTGGGGAAATTATTTTCTTGTGGATTCAAGTTAGAAATATTATTCTCTTAACTACTATGAAAGAAAAATAGACATTAGACGTTATTCTCTCTCATTTTTAACAGAGCTTTTAAAAGCATGAGAAAAAACAACTCAGTATACGGATTTGAGCAGATTAGAGGACGATGATTGGTTAATTTGAATTACTTGAATACAAGGGAACATCTAATAGAATCGTCAGGGACAGTTCATATTCTTGGTCCATAATATGAAGAATATTTTTCGTTTTAAAGTTGAGGAATTTTGTTTCATTGGAGAGGTTATTTGGGTAAATTTCGTACTAGTGTTCGGGAAAGAGCTCGCAATACATCTGGCAACCCTGATACCAAGACTGCGCAGATACAGGGGCGGTATGAACTAAGGGGATATGAGAACGAGAAAACGAGTTGCTTCAGCTGTAAGGTACATAGGTAGGGCGTATTTGGAAAATGTTGGATTGAAATCAATAGAATCGACGCGGAGATATTTGTGTGAGATTGTACATTATATCGTAGGAATCGACTCCTAGGTACTCTCCGGTGAATGTTCAGTTTTTTTGCTGCGAAAGACGTTATTACGGACGTTACCTCCTTCAGAAATAAATAGTTTGCATAGCAGCCCTTTGTTGTGGAACGGATCTTTCACATGAGCAGGCTTCGAGTTCACGTCCTTGGCATTGGAGACTGCCCCAGGATGCACGACAAGTCCCTCCGAAGCAGCGCTGATGGAGATGAAGGCACAACTTGTAGGAATAGGGAGATTCACGGGGGCAGTGGGGGTGAGTCAGAGAAGTGGCACATGCGTGTTTTACGGAAACGGTGAGGTTTACGTCATTAGAACAAATGTAGAGGCAGTTTTGGCGAGATTATAGATTATATCACACGCGAGAACAGTCGTTTTTACCGCTCAGCAGTGTTGAGGTTTGGCTCCCGCGAAAGAGATTTTTTATTCCCATTGATACACATTGCCCTTCGGAAATAAAGTAACTTGGGCGAAAGCACTGTGCAGCGCCGGGGCATTCTCCAGAGGCGAACGCGTTGAAACCTCGCTCTGGGCGCCGGGGACGGCAAAGGCACACAAGTGGCCAGTGGTGGCTACACTGGCGTCCCATCGGGGACGAGGTGGGGAGTGGGCACAGATGGATAGAGTTAGGTTGGTAATACGATTGTCACTGTAGAAAATGGAAAAAACTGCGAACATATTTTGTATACTGTGCACGTGGTGTATTGCATGTAATCATGTGTGCGGGAGCTAAGGATGTCCGTGAACGATCTCTTCCATTATTATTGTGCTTAAAAAATGATGTGGCGTTGATTTTTGTTACTCTATTAAAATCATATTAATTAAAACGAGACATTTGGCCTATTGTATAGTACCATTATTTAATATTAACGTACATTTTTCGTCCCCATGCAGCCACCTTCAGTACTTTAGGCGTTTCTGATTCTGCAATATGTTTATTTTAAATGTTGCTTCTCTAAAGGAAATTCAAAAAGACATCTTTAATATTTGCTCTTAATTACAAATTCACTCTTGACAGAAACTGTAGTGTATGGTTTGAGAGACACTTTCATACTCTAGTTCTAGCTCTAGCTCTTCATACTCTAGCATGTGAAGCGTTAAACTCGCGGGACGTAGAGGTGAGACAGAGTTCTGGGGCGGAGTTGTGTGGCGAAAGAAACGGCGAACACTAAGAAGGAGGCGAGGGCGGAGGCGAAAGGATCTACCGGTATCGGTATTAGTGGCCGAAGAAGGACGAAGATAAGTAGTGGTGTTCCAGACGGAGTTGTGAGGCGAGGGAGAGAGCGGACGCTGGGACGGAGGCGAGGGCAGGAATGAAAGGAACTATCGGTATCGATACTAGTGGCAGAAGACGGAGGAGGGTAAGTAGTGGTGTTGGAGGCGGAGTTGTGTGGCGAAAGAGAAGGTGGACCACAGGCGGATCCGGGGGGGGGGGGCATAGAGGCCATGCCCCCCTCCCAAAGGCCTAGAGTTTTCGTTTACCTTCCTTTATTTGGGAAAATTGATTTAAATATTTATGTTCGAATTATGTAATTATTTAAACAGTAAGATTGTATAGTACCATATCTACAGTACATAAATAATAACAAATATGTTTATTATTTACAAAAGTCTACGATCGCCCCTCTCAAAATGATCGGCTGGATCCGCCCCTGGGGCGTACACGGAGACGGAGGCGAAAGATCTACCGGTATTGGTAGTAGTGGCAGAAGACGGTCAAAGAGCATTGGTGGTGCCGCAGGCCATGGGAAGTGGAGAGCGGGAGGAAAGTAGAGAGGAAGGCGATGGCGGGGGCCGCGATTGGGGAGTTGGGAGTCCGGCGGCGCCGGGCGGGTGGGCGGACGGGCGGGCGACGTGGCTCGCTGATTTCCCCGTGGCCGCCCGCGGACGCCGCTTATCTGCGTAATTAGCCTTCCGCCGCCGGCCGCCGACCGGCGCCCGTCCGGTCGCCGTCCGTCCGTTCGTCCGTCCGTCCGCTCGCTCGTCCATCCGCCCGCTCGCCCGCACCGCCCCATGCCCACCTAGCGGTGACCGCAGCCCGAGCGCCCCTGAGCGGGGCGACGCCCACGCAGCCTAATCAGCTCCCGCCCTTCCCTCGGCTCCCCAACTCGTCGCAGAGCTCGCTGCTATATTCCTGCCTCGCCCGGTGGTTCCTATTTGACTCCGACACGTTGCCCAAGCTCACCTCTTTAACTCTCACCGCAAACTCTCAACTGAAACTATCGTCTACTCCCTAAGGAGGTTTCCCCGGCAAGACTACATCTACTATATCGCTTCCTCACTCTAACCCTTGCTGGATTAGATATCGTTTCTCAACGCCTCCATTCAAAGGACTGGGCTACTTTCGCTACTGTTTTCGGCAATGAGAGTTTGGTAGATAAAAATACTTCATGGAATTTAAAAATGCTTCAGAATTTGATTTTGCATTCGAGAACAAATATGGGTTTCCCCAACTTTGGTATTAAGGAAAGCAGAAGTAATATTTTCTTTCCACACCCAAACTGCTGACAAACTACAGAGCTGATTATAAATGTTTCGTTTTATGTCATTATGGCGAAAATCAGTAGCTTCTGTAGTAAGTTAACTGTGGCAAGAGATGGTCGATCCCTGAAATGTCATTCATTCACAGTTCATTTTGATTATCTAGACAGATGCTCTAGTTGATGTGGTAATAATAGATCGCATCTATAGTGATTCATGGAAATTCAGTTGGGCGTATATCAAGAGTAAAACAATACATTTGTACAAACAGTACAGCAGCATTAGCTCGGACGTGCTGAAAACATTTACCTGAAAATAGTTACTAGAGTTTGTCTTCGAAATTCCGATTCAATTTTATTCCGATGAGAAATATAGAGTAATATATATAATTGGAATTGAAATTGATACATGGTTTCGTGATGACTATTAATTCTGAAGTGTTTTCCATCTCCCTAGTTTTCTTTAAAGCAATCATATGGTTGACTGTCCATAAATATCTTGACGTCTGATGGCGACTTCAGGGATGTGAAATCAAATATATTTTTCATAATAAAAACTTTTATGTTCGTGTTTGTTTATTTTGTGCATGAGAGAAACTGCACAGCCGTTTCTCATTCTCAGTAATGTACTATTTTGGTTGTGGCACTTTGAAGGAAAGTTCATCTGTGTTTTCGTTTGTAGTAAGTGCTCAATGAGTCTCTCTGGAATTGATGCCGGCAGAGTGCTGACGTGTTCTCGGAAAATGTTCCGAGAGATCTATCGCGGAATCGATGCTAATGACTGGCTCTTTATTAGCGACCACCACAACAATCTCTTCAACTGAAGAGCCTCACGGCTAAACGTTATACCCTGTCAAAGTATTGAAAAAAATAACTAATCAGCAATCTCTGGATTGATATATGCCGACTCGTCCAAGACCAAGTGGCGTTTGTGAGAGGACGCTTTCAGTTGTTCTCCGCCCCGGAAGAAGTGTCTCGGGACATCAACTGATATCACTGCAGTGCCTCTGACCGGGAGGTCCTATGTTCAAGTCCCGACGGCGGCAGGATTTTTCGACACTACCTTGTCAGCTAGGTCGAATTCAGTCGCTGTTTGAAGCAGAATTCTAGCTGACGACTCGTCTGATCGGTAGTTTTCCGTGGTTTATCCGATCAATGCCACGCAAATGCCGGAGCAGTAACCTAACAAACGGATCAACGACCGCGAGCGATCTTTCCTTCCTCTTCCTTGTCCTATCCTCATCCCTTTCACACACACTTGCACTAACATACACTACACTATCACACATGGTGGTAGGCCAATCGTGCGCTTAAAGCTGGTTCCGACTGGGATGGTGCTCAGTTCGTGGG
The DNA here is from genome assembly GCA_011170035.1 of Teleogryllus occipitalis. NCBI lineage: Eukaryota > Metazoa > Arthropoda > Insecta > Orthoptera > Gryllidae > Teleogryllus > Teleogryllus occipitalis. Next base: position 63,691 of record BLKR01009687.1, read on the forward strand.
AGATATCTGAATGAGGAAAACCCTGCCAGTCGACGGTAGATCGGCGCCGGGGCGCCATTCAGTAGGGGAAGATCACCCCCACCTCTCGATCGAAAAGCATGCACTACACTTACGGGACTAATGATCACAGTAGTTGACCGCTCGGAATCACCAACAATCAATGAATCAATTATTCTCCGCGACAAGGACGCGTTGGCGCTAGGACAGTATTTGCGTCGTGGACAACACCGTAAAATATTTTTGTGTTCTAAACTGTTTTTTCTTGTGGGATCGATCCCCGTCTAAAGCCGGAAATTTGTCTGTGATTAACATTGGCGAGATTGTGGCAGATTTCGAAATGAAAATCATAAGCCGATTGCTCTGATCAGTGGCTTCCATGGTTTCCCTGATAACTTCCAGGCAAAAGCTGGAGCAGTGCCCCAAAATACGAACCGTAAACTGTGCGCGATCCTTGCTTTTATATCCTGTTCCCATTTCTATCGTGGCCCGCATTATTGGTTAAAACGAAATATTTTTGACAGAACGTTTATCTAATACTTGATATGTACTTTCTAGGATCTATTTAATAACTCTCTCTGAAATAGATAATTCCGAAATATTTTTACACGAAATATTCTAGAAAGATCTCTAAAAAAGCGCCATATTGAATGAAAAGCTTCCTCGTCAATCACAGCGGCCTCGACCTCTTTCAAACGCATCCTCCATCATGTACTTCGCCTGATGCTTTCACGCCCCCGAGCAGGAGGTCTTCAAAGAGAGCGCGGATGCAACAACACGGTGAAAACTGGACGCACAAGGACAGGAATAGAGTCCTAGGAGCCTACGATAATTATTTTGATGTTTTAAACGAGCTATTTAAGCGCTTTAAATGAAATGTTTTGGCAAGTTCTTCTCATATTTTGTTATTTTGTAGAATCCTTTTTCATGAGAGATTCTACAGATATATCGCGGAAACATACAATTGAATGTCATCGTCATCGATCATCATAACGACCTCACCGTCACAAATATCCTTTACGTATGCACCGCCGCTGAACGGCATTCGTTAGAGAACCCCGACAGTTGTTTTGTATTTAAGTCACGACAAGAACGCGAATAAACGTTATGGAGAAGCATAGGATTTCTGATCACTGAGTAAAATAAGATATTTTAAATCTATTTGAACGGAATATTCGACGAAAAGTTGATCTTGCATTGAACCACATAGTCTTTCATATTTAATAAATATACTGCAATAACTCCAGAGAATGAATTATTGATTCAACAAGCTTTCCTTATGCAGTAACACCCCGGTATTTCGAACTAATTGGGGGTGCGGTCTGTTCGGATTCGGAAATGTTTGCATTATCCGAAAAAAACTTAAATACATACCGTGCATACTACACAAATTAAATCTACAGGATTACCAGACACAACGCATCGTGGAGTGCGATGTGAAAAAATGGCAAGGTAGACTACGGAAATAGGAAAATGCTAATGTTGCGAACAACGTAGTTCAGTATGTACTATGTACATAACCGATCACATGCGGTGGTAGTTGCTACATTGTTTAGAAGAGTTGAAGCACAGCTTTTGTCGCTGCTTTTAACGTATGTTCTAAGCATAGTAGACAGAATTGGGCTGATTTATGCCTTTATCTTCATAAATTAAATTAATACAAATCAGGACTTTTGTTTGTTTGTTCATTTTTTCCTCTATCACGAATTTTGTTCGGATTATCCGAAATTTCGGATTTGCGGGCTTCGAATTAGTGGGGTTCTACTGTAGATTTTAAAGTCATCCATCTAAGAAATCGTACTATCGAATGAATTATTTGCTCATCGATCAACAAAGCGGCGCCCCCCCTTCGCGCATCCACGTCCGCCGCCGAGTCTGCGTCCTCGAGCAGGCGTTCGTCAGGGGACGCCTTCAGTTGTTCTGCGCGTCGAGGGCGAGGGCGAGGACGCGGGCGAGGCTGAGGGCGTGGGCGCCGGGGGCCTTCTGCTGCCTCTGCCCACGAGGCGGCCGTAAAGCCGCCGTAAACCGTGCGGGCGGGGCGGGACGGGGCGGGGCGGGGCGGGGCGGGGCGGGGGTGGAGGGGGCGGGGCGTGAATAAGGCATGCGGAGCGCAGGGCGCGGGCGCCGTCGGCCCCAGTGGCGCGGCGCGCGGAGGCCCAGGGATTGACAGCGAGGCTTACAGCCGACGGACGCTCTATAGCGGGGGTGGAGGAGCAAGTGGCTGTGGCATTGGCGGCTGCTGCACGAGTGGTGATGGTGGTAGTGGTCGTAATAATGGATGATGGAGGCAGTAGACTAGGTGACGGTGGTAATGAATGGTATGGCGGGAGAGTGGGTGATGGTGGAAATGAGTGGTTTGAGGGTAGTGGGTGATAGAAATGGGTGGTTTGGCGGTAGAATAAGTGATGGTGGTAATGAGTTGTTTGGTGGTAGAGTTTGTGGTAGGTGATGGTCGTAATGAGTGGATTGGTGGTAGAGTTGTTAAAGGTGGTAATGAGAAGATTGGTAGAGATGGAGGTGACAGTGTGGTTGTGATTGTATATTTAATGTAGGGGTGCGGTGACGAAGTTCGTCATATTGCTGGCGGTGATGTTGGTAGTTGTAATGATAGTAACGGTAGAGTAGGTGGTAATGATGATGCTGGAAATGATAATGGGTGGTTGTGATGAAGAACATGGATGATTGTGATGATAGAAATAAGTGGTGATGGTGGTGCAAGTCATGGAAATGGTTGACGGTGGTGTTCGTAATGAGTGGTTTTCGTAATGGAAATGGGTGGTTGTAATGGTAATCGTCGCTGTCGTGATGGTAATGGGTGTGGTGATAGAAATGGGTGCAATGATGGAGGTGGTTACGGTCTTGTGGTAATGAGGAATGGGGTGGGAGTGGTGATAGTAATGGATGGTGATGCTGCTGCTGGTGGTGGTGGTGGTGGTGGTGGTGTTGCTGTCGATGGTGGACACACCGGTAATGGTAATGATTTTCGAGGAGGGGGTTGTGGCAGGGGAGGCGGCCAGGGTGGAGGTTACACTGAATACTGGGTGCATGGTGATCATGGGGCGGGATGGTGGAAAACGTGGGAGACTGTGGTGGATCGCGATTCCTTCCTCGACATGTAATTTTATGATATACACGACAGAAATGCGTAATGTGAATCGTCTTGGGATACCAGACGTAAGGTTGCTAAGGCTGGAAACAAGCGGTGTAAGAAAACTGTCGGTAATTACGACCTATGTAAGTCGCTCATTTCCACACAGTGAAGGAAGTGATTAGTAAGAAAGAATAATTGTTTTGGAGAATTGCGTTTTCATTTCAGATAGAGTGGCAAAATAATGATAGCAAGAGATAAAAATCTCTAAAAGTGTGTATTTATGTGTAAAAGTGTGTAAAACTTGACAATATGTACTTGGTAGGGAAGACAAAGCATCTACGAGAATCGACTAGAATTTGCACCAATGCAGAGAGCATTCAAGGACACTAAGTAATTCAGAGGCAGCTAATGAGCAGGGATCTGCGTAGCAGGGAGGTATGGCAGTGTGTACAACAAGAGCGAAAGTGCCAGTGGAGACGACACATAAGTGGACAGCGCACTTGACGGACACTTCGGTCGCTCACGTTGTCAAAATGGAGATGGCAATGAAGTGGCTGAAGAGAATATAATAGAAAAGCGTATTTAAGGGAGATGAAAATACAGGGCAGTAAAGAGAAACGAAGAGAAGTAGGAAGTGCAGTGATGACTTAATGGAAAGAGAAAATTAGAGCAAAACAATCAGATACAGCGCTCGATGCCAGGAATTCCAACGTACACATTCTAAAACAAAAGTGGTGAAGGGAATGGTAAGAAAAAGTGATCCTGAAATTAAGAACGAAATTATGCGGGCTCAATATTGCAGATATCTATATCTGTAAGTGTGACAAACAATGACACATGAATTCTGTGGCCGAAAACAGTTGAATGTAGACGAAGAATGTGTGCTTCTGTACTCGACAGAGTGAAGAGCAACTATCATGGGAGGATTATGGCATAAAGTAGATCTGAGATAGCGGTGGTGTGAGGATGACGTCATGACTGATGGTCCATCGGAGGCTGTGGGGTCGGATAATGACGGATGGCGCAGTCGCGTGGCAGGTGCGCGGGGGCGGCGCCAGGACGTCAGGGATTGCAGGGGGCGGGGCGCATTGGCGTCGCCGGCTCGCAGGGGCTCCTCTGGGTTACGGGTGAGCTCAGGCGAGGCGGGGCGGGGCCGGCGGCGGCGGGGGCCGTTACCGCCGGCAATTAGCGGGCGTTGCCGCACTGCGGCTGCCTCCGGCCTCCGCCCGCTCGTCTCCTCCCACCTCCGCTTCGGCTCAAATGTCCGCGACGTTAAGTGCCTGGCCGGCGAGCGCCCCGCCCCTCCCCTCCCCGCCCCTCCCCTCCTCTCCGTGGAGCCAGCGCATCCCTTCGGCGCCGACGTCGCCCCGACGCCACCGCTGTCACCAGCCCCGAAGCTGAGACCGTCGCTGCCACCTCTTCCGTGCCACCCACATCCGCAGCCGGCCCTCTGACATCGCCAACTCCTCCTTCCGGACGACGCAACTCCTGCTCCCTCTTCCTATCGACGCCACGTCATCACCTCCACTGCTCCGCTATCGACATCCCGTCATTGCCTTTCACTACCCCATTTCCACTTATTACAATCCAATTAACACCTCAGTACTATATCATTTTTATCCCAACATCATATGCCGACTCTTTCACCATCAAATCATCTGTCAGTCACATTATCCATTATCATCCTGTTTCACGTCTTTACAAGCTCGTGTCAGCTTTGCCCAACCTTCGGTCGTAACTCCGTGAAAATACCCAGACGCCACCCTCGTCGCTGCCGCGTCTTCTGCAACTGCACACCCTCGTCAGGCCATCACTTCTGATACCACCCCACCCATCGACCACGGAGTTTCTTCACGCTATCCTCACTGCGTCCTATTCCATCGTTACCAACTCAGATCTCATTAAGGCAACACTTATCACTTCAATAACTATGGCAACGGCAACGGCAACGGCGATGTTGACGGATGATTTTGACGACGGATGATGTTGACAACGGATGATGTTGACGACGGATGATGTTGACGACGGATGATGTTGTCGACGGATGATGTTGTCGACGAATGATGTTGTCGACGGATGATGTTGTCGACGGATGATGTTGTCGACGGATGATGTTGTCAACGGATGATGTTGTCGACGGATGATGTTGTCGACGGATGATGTTGTCGACGGATGATGTTGTCGACGGATGATGTTGTCGACGGATGATGTTGTCGACGGATGATGTTGTCGACGGATGATGTTGTCGACGGATGATGTTGTCGACGGATGATTTTGACGACGGATGACGTTGACGACGGATGACGTTGACGACGGATGACGGCGTCGATGATTATGACGTCGTTGACGATGGCTGTGACATCGACGCGGCGACGACGGCTGCCAAAACCCACCAGCTTCTGTCTTGTTCACTGTTTTCCGTATCCGTTCCCACTTCTGCCGTTCTCACTCCGGCCTCTACCGCTGTTAACTGAAGTCTCTGTCGCCAGTCTCCGCCCTCGCCGCCGCCACCGCTGCGGTGCGGGCTGCGTCCGAGGCTGCGGTCTCCCGTGGCTGCGTGTGAGCGATAGACTTGCGTGAGGTTTGGAAGTAGCCCACTCTGGGAATTACCTGCACAAGGGAAGTACGCCTCACACTGGCGGGCCAGGCCCTCAGCACTGTTGACCTGCTGAAAGGTCTACGCACACAACCTGGCTGCGATCGCTTTTTAAAGCACTTTTACAATTGATTTTTGGTTACGAGATGGTAATAGTATTTGTTTTCTATACAGCAGTATTCATCTCTAAATATATCATTGTTGTGTGAACCTTTATTTCGATATATTGCAATAAAATCATCCAATTTGTTAGTTTTCAGTTAAAAGGTATTAAAAAAATAATTTGAGAGCTGTTATATTTAAACCGCATAACGTTTAATTGTGTTGTTCGCGCGCTTTATTGACCCGTATTGGTTTTCAATCCGGTCACAGGTCATAGTCGGCCCATGTTGTAGAAATTATAGATTTGACATGTGTGTGTATTTTATGATCTGTATTATATTTAATGTATTTATGTACGATATGAAAAGGCCATCCTTTCGTAAATATGAGTATAGTCATTTCAAGAATCTTTGCAACACTCTCCTTATAATTAAAGGTACACCCGAAAAAATTATAACAATTAGGTATTCCTAATAGTGCATACATTCCTAGTACGAATCAGACTAAAATCTCTTCTTGGAAATAAATTTTATTTTTTGTTGCATGCAAATTTACTTGTACAAACCATTCCAAAAAGTCGCAAAAATTGTTTTGTCAATCTTCTTTTACATCTGTTGAAATACCAACGTTAATTCAACACAGATTTGTACACACATTAAAAAATCCTCTTGCATTTATTATTTAGTATTTCTCAAATAGATTTGTTAAATTTAAAATCTCTATTTCATAAACTAGACGAAAATTGTTTTCATGACACAAGACGTAATCGTGGAATTTTATTTTGCGAGTAGGAAACCTTGTGACACGAGGCCGATACACCGAGCAAAATAAAATTACTTTTACCGCGAGTGCCATACACTATTTTTAGAGTGCCTTACTGACTTTCCTTTTATTTTAATTCAAGTATACAAATCACTTAATTATGTATAATTACATTAAGGGCACATGCGTTCATACGAAAGTATTTCACTTTCTTTGTTGCATTCACAGTATTATCTGAACATTTAACCATTTTAGCACTAGTGCAAGTATTGAACTTTTCACAGGCTGTTCATGCACGTTCATGCTTACTATAACCACTTTGATTAGTGACTATCTAAACACATACTCACTTTTAAACTACCATTTAACTTTTCATTTTCCCCTTTTAACCTACTCGTTGCTGATGAAACTACTTAATATCACTAACTTGTTGAATCCTTTCACATAAGACATGGAAGTGTACTTAGAAAATGAACACAAAATGTTTCGTTTATATTATAAAATCCTTATTTAACAACTAGAAACTGATAATAAAATATCACGTCACTTAATAATACAAGTAACACATAAAAGTAATAATATGCAATTAAATGAATAATTATTAAAAAGGCGATCACCGTTAGAAAGTCATTCTAATTATTGGACATCTCTTCTTATTGATGTTTTTGATGAAAGTTCACAATGTTTTACTGGAGAACTACGAAACTGTTCACATTGACTGGACTGTTCCTTTGTTTTGACAATTTTTGACCATTGAATTCCTTATTTTCTCATATATTTTTCCAAGAGTAATTTCACATAATCGTTTAATATTGTTTTAATCCTTACATAGTTTACTTTCACAGATTAATTATATTTTAATAATGCAAGAAAAACAGCTGCTATTATCGTGGATTCCTTTGAAGACAAAATGTGATCGGTTTTTGCTATTATTGGCAGGTGTTGTTGGTTCAAGTTTCAATCAGTTCTTTCTTATTCTGCACATGCGTGAAATGGGTTAAAACTACAATGGTAAAATTTTGAGCTGAAAAGATTCCGTATGATGGTTTCCCTTTTTGGCCGACATTTGTTTCGAGAGATACAAATATTTCAGTTTTTTTAGTTTGTAACTTTTAATCTCTTCTGAGTTGCAACCATTGTATAGAACTTGGCAGTGACATTTGAAGAGAATTTCAAACATTGCGGGTGAAAATTGAATAATCTTTCCTTTATTACAGAACTTTTTTGCGTTGTGATTGTGTACCTATTTTATGATACTTTTGAATATTTTACAGTAAAAAGAGCCCGTCAGAGATAGCATAGCTGCCGGTTTTTTTGCATGCAAGATTTCCCATATTCCCATTTTGCATAGCGAGAGTGTGTCACATATGAAACGTACAAACGTTACAAGATTAATCGTCGGTGGTAGTTTAAAATGGAAATACACGCACAATGCAAACGTTTGCCGGAGAGTTTGACGTTCCTAAATAAATTTCTATCTTAGTAAATGCGTTTTTTGTAGCCGATATAAAGTATAGTACACATATGGTACATTTATGTACCTATATTTCAAAGTTTGGAATTTTAAACAATGTCAGAGGTTATTAAGTTAAAGAAATCAATGAATGGACTTCCTGGTATTTAATCCTAATCTTGCATAAACACTATTTTAGAATCGCAAATTATTATATATATATATATATATATATATATATATATATATATATATATATATATATATAATTAGTTGTACGTTAGCCCTGATGTGTCATGGAATATGATACCAACAAGCAATGGCACACACTGTAGCTTTTTCAAGCAAATATATGATACTATCTTAACACTGTCATAACCCATGTTATATCACCATGTCATCAGTTTTATTAACACGATAATATGATAAAATATTTTCTAAGCAATATTAATATATTCATAATAATATGTAATTGTTTTCGATTTTCACATGAATTTTAATACAATTTTATTTCTGTTTTAGGTAAGTGATGACAGGGATAACAATGATGAGGCAACGATTACGTTGGGTAAGCTACATAATTTCAATTCCTGTATATTCATGTCTTCATAAATTTCAAACTGGAAAATTTTTATTAAATTATGAATAACGAATAATAAGTCGCCTCACATATTTTAATATAAACAGTATATTAATATGCCTTCACTCTATTATAGGTGTCTGCTATAGTCTTATTTCACATGATTCTTAGCAAATGAACTGAGATATTTTTACGTCTATCTTCTTATTACTTAATTTTTATTTAAAACTAATTGTAATCGCTAAAAAGTCCCGAAAAAACGACGAGAGAAAGTAAAACTTTAATAAAACCCATTAACATCCAAAGTCGTTGTTTGAAATCAACTCAAAATTGCTTATTTTTAATGAGATATTATTGATAATAAATATATGCTTTTGGTTCAATTTACTAATAAAATACTGTATTATATACTATATTATAAATGATAATGGATTTAGTTAAACCTGACAGTGCCTTTAGAATTCCGCTCTGTATATTGTCCCTAATCACCAACTTTATACACCCTTGGTGCTCGTTGCAGTCAGGGAAATTTAATCCTTCTACTTCCAAAGATCTCGAATTCCGAGACCGGGAGGTTCTAGTCGAGTCCTGGCGGTGGCAGCATTTTTGACTCTCGCTACATAACTAGTTCAAGTTCAGCCGCTGTCTGGAGGAAAACCCTAGCTGCCGGCTGCTCTGACCGTGGTAGTTTTCCGTGGTTTCTCCGGTCAACACCAGGCGAATGTCGGTGCAGAACCCTAACAAAGGAGTCATAGACCGCGATCTTTCCTTCCTCTTCCTTGTCCTATCGTCACCCCTTACTTACACACGCACGCGATTAGTATTCAAGGATTCAAAATGGTACTTTCCGTGCGTTCCAGGTAAATTCGTATTTTTTTCACCAAATACATGAGTTTGACGCTTGATTTTAACATACCGTAAATAAACAAAAATAATGAATAGTCACGAACTCTACCTTCAAGAACAAAGAAGTTACAAAGGCTTACGGTGCGCCAGAATTTGAAATGACGCCACTAGACTTTCTATACACGTACTATAAATAATTGTTACAGTTTAATTACGTAAAAATATTTCCCCTATTTTAGATCGAATAATTTGCAACTCATGTTGGCTATCATAGTATATATTTGCAGCTGCACCGTTTCGACACGATATTTCCTGTTGGTTGCGTCTGGTTTCCATCCGGCTTGCTCCGCATTAAACGCCCTGAGATAAATTCCCGTCACGTGGGCTATTGTCCTCCAGTTGCCAGAAACAGGAATCCGCTTGCCCACCCATACGTCGCCTCCCCGTATCTTTGTGTCGGCGGGAGCGTCGTCCTGCAGCGATGAGCCAGCATCGCTGCGGCGCAACGCCCGGGCGATGCGCTCTGGAGGCAACTCGTTAATTACTAATGCGGTATTCTGCAGGTAGTGCACACACACAGAGCATATCACTCCAAAGGGTTGTTTAAAAGCGCGATTCTACTCCGTTTAATGAGCACTGTGAATGCGTGCGGCGGGCTGTAGCGTAGGAGGCCCCGATGGCGGTGGAGGCGGTGACGGTGGTAGTGGGAACAGTGACGTGGCAATGATAGTGGGGGCAGTAGTGGGGTGGAAGGAAATGGGCAAGTAGGCATTGGCTGCAGAAGGGATAGGGATGATGTTGGGGGTGATGGTGATAGAGGATGTTGTGGCAGAGGTGGGGGTGACGGCGGTGGCATTGGCGGTCAAAGGGGTGGGGGGTGGGTAAGTGTTTGTTTCGGAGTCTCTGACTGTATTTGATGTACTTATGACTGAGTGATTGAGTGAACAGTGGTGGCGGTGGTGGTGGTGACGATGACAGCAGTAATAGTGGGCTCGGTAGGGGTTTGGAAGGAAATGGGAAGTTGGCGTTGGCAATAGAGGTGTTGGGGATGATGCTTGTGGTGGTCGTAGTGGTGTTGGGTGGGATGGTGGGGGAGGATGTTGTGGTAGAGGTGGGGTTGGCGGTGGTATACAGTGGCAGTCATGGGGGTGGGGAGGAGACGGCGACAGCAGCAACAGTGTCTGTTTAGGAGTCTCTGTCAGTATTTGATGTACTTGTGACTGAATGAGTGAGTGAGTGGACAGAGGTGGCGGTGGCGGTGACGGTGATGATGATGGCGGTGACGGTCGTGGGGAGGAGGCAGAGGCGGGGAAGGGGTGGAGGTAGTGGGGGAAGGGGAGTGGTGACGAGGGGTATTCTGATGTTCAAAGATGCGTATGCACACGGACGCTTCTAGAAAGGAGCTTAGTGTGCAGCCGGAGGCCATTGCGCGAGAGGAACAGTAACAAAAGCCGCATCGAAGCTAGCGGTCAGCTTTTCGGCGGGAAGAAGGATGAGGGAATGTGGGCGACAAGGGAGCGGGAGATCAACGGGAGAGGGACACATACGAGTAAATGGAGACGAGAGCGGGAACCCACTAGTGGGAGAAATAGTGGTACCATCACTTTACAGTTAAGGTGATAAAATATAGGATTTGAAAATATCTTTATCAGTGATGCTAATGATGAAGACGAAGTTTTGGTGTTGACTAATTGATTTAGATAGAGAAAGGTGAATGATTTGTGAGTGTTTTGATTTTTTCTTTGCCATCGGCTGAGGTGGCTCAGGGTATCAGTTGATGTCACTGTAGAGCCTCTGTCCGGAAGGTCCTAGGGTTTGAATCCCAACGGCGGCAGGATTTTCGACACTTGCTGCAAAGCTATTTCGAGTTCAGCTGTTGTCTGTGGGAGAATTCTAGCCGTCGGCTGCTCTGATCGGTAGTTTTCCGGGGATTCTCCGATCAACACCAGGTGAATGCTGGAGCGAATTCCCTAACGAACGGTCCACGGGCCGTGCGTGATCTTTCCTTCCTATTCCTTGTTCTTATTTACAAGCACTTACACATACATCCACTACACTGTCACACATGACGGGACACCAGTCGGAAGCTTAGATAGTGTCCGGGCTGGGGCGGTGCCCTTTTGGTGGGAGATGTCTATTTCAGGACGACCCTGCAAGCCGACGGGTAGGTAGTTGCCTAATATTCTAATTTTCAAAATGTCTAGAATCTTACAATACTCGAGATTAGTGAAGAAAATACCAACGTCCAGAAAACAAAATTTTACTATCGGAATCAATTTCAGTTGCTCGGTTTGCATTATAAGGGCGCAAAATTAATTTAATACTATATATACAAACATTCACAAAGGTATGTACAGCTATTAATATTCTCACAGAGCTTTTTGGCAAATTGCAAATTATCAAATGAACTGGTAAAATTTTTGCATGTTACATTTCCCTACAGCCTGTAGGGAGGATTGCATATCTGCAAATGCCTACTTCCTGCAAACAGATGCTGAACACCAGCCTAAACGATGGCGATTCCCTGTGATATTTTTATTTTCGTAACATTCGAAATATTGTATAATATACCCAATATTTTCTTGGATTATTCGTAGAACAAATTGGTTTAAATAATCACAGCGAATTATCCCTATTCTGTAAACACATGATCACATAAAACATAATCAATAACAAGAAGGTTAGTGAAAGAAGGAATTCTTATAGCAACTCATACTGTAATAATTTTTCTAAAACACTACAATATTTTCAGTAGAATCGAAATATTTTCTCCGCCATCAAAATACCTTTTTTCTCAATCCCATAATGTGTCTAGTAGTCCCTGGATGCTTTTCGGCTGCACAGCTAGGAGAAGAGCAGTGTTATTCCCTTCTTGCATCACGGGTTGCAGCGAGATGGCGATGAAAAGCTCAGGGCACTAAGATTTCATTGGGGGATGCGAGGGGAATGTCGCTGGCGGTGGAAACAGCGGCGTCGGACGCGGGTGCGAGGGCGTGGGTTTACTGGTTTAGCGGGTGGGCGACACGTGCGTGCCGAGCGCTGTGCACCGGCCAGTGAGTAATGCCTGCCGGCTCCAATAGAGTCGCTGCTCACCATCGACGCGTTGACGCTGCAAGAGTGGACAGGATCGAAGAGAGCGGGAGTCGTGTTTGTGGCGACGCGTCGCCGTGGACGGTGATAACGCTGGCAAGGACGGGGATGGGGTTGGAGGCGGGACGGAGGCGGGGATGGTGGCGGGGATGGTGGCGGGGATGGTGGCGGGGATTGTGGCGGGGATTGTGGCGGGGATTGTGGCGGGGATTGTGGCGGGGACGGTGGCGGGGACGGTGGCGGGGACGGAGGCGGGGACGGAGGCGGGGACGGAGGCGGGGAGGCCGGCGGAGGCGGGGACGGAGGCGGGGACGGAGGCGGGGAGGCGGGGACGGAGGCGGGGACGGAGGCGGGGACGGGGGCGGGGACGGAGGCGGGGACTGACAAAATAGCGGCAGACGGCGGGAGAAGCAGTGGAGGGGACTGCGGAATTGGAGCGGGTTTCAGCGTCGGGTTGGCGGCGGTGGCGGCGGCGGCGGTGGCGGCGGCGGCGGTGGCGGCGGCGGCGGTGGCGGCGGCGGATCTGTGGCCGTGACGGTGGCAGCGGTCGTATCGCGAGTGCTGACAGCTGTCAGTCTCTAGTGCAGCGCGGGCGTCGGCGAATAGCTTGCGACTAGTAAATCGTTGAGTGTGAATGAGGGAATAGTAGCGGAGATGAACATGCCTGTACGTGATGGATGAATTAAGTTAATGTGGTGAATGAAGCGTAAAAATGAAGTGGAGAAGTGTTAATCATAATACGTGATCATGTATTTACGTTTTAAGCGAACTTCGTGTGGTATAGAACATGGTGGAAGAGAAGGCTGGTTAAATTCGTGATATAACATGGGAAGGTAATGCAGGGAGACTATGATCGTTCAGTAGACAGAAATCAACTTGTGAAAGACTTTTAAAAGTTATTATGTGCTTGTGTTTCAGTATTGTGCTCATGTAAATGTTTCGAAGCGTCTCATCATAGAAATGTATTTTGCGTTGTTCTAAACAGCAGTTCTGACTTTTCATGAAAATCTTTTTTTAAAATAATGTTTTGGTTCTATTGCAATAAATACTTTCAATATTCGTTTCTTTATGTACTCTGTAATTCACGTATTAATTTTTTTTAGTATCTTAATGTATTACTTACATATTTTAGCGCTTGTTTTTTCAAATAAATATCCATTGGTTCAAATGTCAAGAGGACAGGGATAAAAAATGTTTACAAAGAGAAACATAACTCGGCGTCCTTATAGAAGTCAGTCTGAAAATGTGTAAGATATAACACTCAGTGTGTAGTATATTTGTAGTACGTGTCATTACGGACAAAAAAATCCTTTTTTTATTTATCGAAAATATTTTAACAGAATAAAGAATAAGCAATGGAAGCAATTTTAATCATGTTAATTTGTTGAATGTAGCCTTTACTTAGTGCCAGATATTGTTTTTACTGTGATTATTGTATGTATGTAGTACCTCATGACGTGGTAATGCGTACTCAGATCCTCCGACTTTCAGTATCATGTTCACAATGAGACAGCATTCCAGAGAGATGTGTATCGTGTTACAACAGCTTGGGACGGTGGATCGGCAATGTTGACGTATCTGCCAGGTATTGCGATACTGCTTGCGAGCTGTTGGGAATATCGAGAATGAAACGCTCCGGACTGGGCTTAGGAATGCCGGGAATGTCGAAGCGCGTATCGGCGAGCGCGGGCGACGGAGGTGGCTGAGGCGCTGGGACGGAGAGCGAAACGAGACAAAGGCAGGCGTGTGAGGTTCAATGGAATCTGTGCCTGGAGAGAAGGGCAGAAAACCTGAGCTGAGCCTTTGCACTGGCTCAGCGCTGGAGATACGAAGTACGACGAACATCCAAATCAGTAAATATAATCTAATGAGAGATTAAGAAGATAATTTTTGCAACAGGAAAATAAAAATATGTACTGTTCCTGGAAATGTGGACAATAAAATCGGTTACAAAACTCTTCAAAAACCCAAATTCGTGAACATATAACGAAAGATTAATAATAATTAATAACCAAGTGAATATAAAATTAATCCTAACTCCTAAACTAACTCTGATCATCACCCTATAATCTCTCTAAAACATACTCTGGCGCCCTATCCTCACCCACTTGGTTACAACCGGTATACGTCAGCGGAGAGACCGTCTCATTGGTATTTGGCCGGTCAGGTTTCGATGAAAAGAGATTTCATTTACTTGTTGAATATCTTTGTACGATGGGTTCCCTGGCTCTAAGAGGCAAATTTGTGTGTAACATCGTTACATGAAATTTCCTTCTTTACGTTCAATGGAAAAAACGGATTATTTTCGACCCCTTTATTAGTCTTAGTCGTTTGTAACATTTCTCCTATATAATTATATGAGGCAAGTGAACGCGATACAACAGTATCCTAGCTATAGATGCCGAGGGCCGTGCAGCGAACGTACATATTAAGGAGCGCATCTCACCAGCAGTCTCTAGAGCTTTCAGAATAATTACATCAAGTACATCGTGGTTTCCGATTGATGATAAAAGCTTAGCTGAACTCGATTTACCATTTTCCATTTTATTTCTGATTTTACCAATTTGTATTCTATCTTTAGCATTCACTTCCTGTAATATAAATTTATTATTGTATTTTCAAGTTGCACCATGAAAACTTAACGATGTCATTTTTGTAAAGAAGAGTAGTGACCACTTCTGGAAAATAAATTTCGTGAGCATTTCATTAAACCTTGATATTAGTTTTGCTTCAATAATGAGATAGACAAAGGGTAGATAAAATGCGCGTGTGCGGTCGCGGGCAGAGGCGGAGGGCGGCTGAAGCGACGAATACCGGCGGATGGAGACGCAACCGTGGACGGCGAGGGCGGTCAGCCGTGTGCCAGAGGCCGGCACTGCGCGGCGCGGTGGTGGCGGCCTGGGACCGCAGAGGCCTGTGGCGGGACAAGGCGGGGGCGGGGTGGGGGCGATGGCGGGGTGGGGGAGGGGCGGGGCGGGCCGGACCGGGCCGGGCGGGGCCGGGCGGGGCCGGGCGGGGCAAAGCGGGCCGGGCCGGGCGTGGTGGGGCGAAGCGGGGCGTGGCGTGGCGTAGCGTGACGTGGCGTGGCGTGGCGTGGCGTGGCGTGGCGTGGCGTGGTGGGGCGGGAAGGGGCGGGGCATGAAGGGGCGGGGCGGGAGGGGGCGGGAAGGGCAGGCGGGTGCGCGGAGTAGGGTCGAAGTTGGAGAGGCAGTGGCTACGGGAGATGGAGTAGGAAGGGAGCAACGAGCGGCAGAGACAGTTGGAAGACAGTGGGGAGACGACAGGCAAGGGCGGCTGGGTTGGGCCGGGGAGAGATTGGCGTGGTGTCGAGCGGAAGCCGGGCGAGATGGGAGTAATAGTGCGACGGGTGATAGACTGGAGATGGAAGAGAGGAGTCGAGAGGAAGTGCACCGAGGGTGGAAGATGCGGGATGGTGGGACGGTTGTGAGAACGGGGGAATGCTGCGAAGAGGTAGTGGTGATGAGCAAGACAACGGCAAAGGGTTGGATGGGACGATCACGATGTCATCATGGCGGAAAGGGTATAAAGGGGCGGGACGAAAGAATAGAGAGGGGTCGGAGAGGAGGGAAGGGAATCGAGGCGGGGCAGAGGAGATCACTCCGCGGCGTACGGGGCGTGGTGTGGTGTGGTGTGGTGTGGTGTGGTGTGGCGGGGAGTGGTATGGAAGAACGGGAAGTGGCGGGGCGGATCGGGAAGGGGTGAGTCAGGGTAGGATGGGACGGAACGAAGCGGAGCGGGACGTAGCGAGGTGAGGTGTGACGGGGCGGGGAGAAGTGGGGCGGTGTGGGGTGGTGTAGGTCGGCGGCGGGGCGGGGAGGGGAGGGGCGGGGCGGGGCGGGTTGGGATGGAGCGGAATAGGGCGGGGTAGGGTGGCGCGGGGGGGGGGTGCTGGGGGCGGGGCGGGGGAGCGCGCGCGTCGAATGAGCGCTATGCCGCCGGCATGCGGCCCACGCGCGCTCTACTGTGTGGAATTCGGCCGCGTGTTAATGCGAGCGCCACGCAGATACGCTCCCGTCGCTTCGCCCCCCCACTCCACTCCCCCCCGGTCACCAGCAGTGAGCTTCGTCCTCGCTGCAAACTCTGCTGTATTTGCCGCTTTTGTTCTGGCCTCCTGCTTTCCGAACACATTCCTTCGTCTTGTTTTGCACTCAGCAATGAATGTGCAGATTCAATCGAGCCAATCCTTCTATATTATTTTCTTTCTTTAGCTGTCAAGGTATCGAATGTGCTATATTTTCAAAAGTAAATGATTTTTTAGAATAACGATAAATATGTAAATCCATATATTACCTAATTAATAAGGGCGTTAGAATGTCTAAACGTTCTTATTATCCCACTAGTTTGAGTGATAATTTCAATTCTAACGAAAAAAATATGTTTCGTGTCCTTACATCTCATTTCCATACAATACTACTTTTTGCCATCATCGAAGTCAACTCAACTGTTTCTTTATTTGCAACATTCGTTAGGTAATTCACTACAACGACCTTGTGCTATATTGATCTTGTGTCAACTACGCACGTTGTGACTGTTGTCATATTGCCATAACGCACTCTATCTTAGGAAATTGTCTCATTAATCAATCAATATATAGTATTCACGAGATACTATATAAAAAATGTAAAAATGGAAGAGCTGGTATGGTGTAAATCGGGTGGGTAAGAAATTACAGAATGTGCAGTTCGAGGTGGAAGATAAGCATAGAACTGATACAAATTTTCGAATAGATGAAAAAGAAAGGAAGTGTGATTTTCACAGATTGTTTGATGTGTTGCGACTCAACAGTATCCCACTTCAGACATCAGCTATCATCACAGTATTCCATTATTTTAACGTCTTTGTTTTTATTATATCTTGGTAGAAACTCTCCCCGAGCTCTTCGCTGAAATTTCTCTCTAAAATGTCGACGTAGGTATGAGGGAAATGGAGCTCGATGCAACTACTACAACCTAAATTTTTCATTGCTACCAGGACGTCTACCTCAAACTTCATGAGATTTGGCAGACTTCTTTTTTTCTCCCCAAAAAACATTTTTCACATTCTTGAATTCTGTTGAAGTCGGTCTTTCCTCATAAATCATCAAAAGTGTTGGTCTGACATGAAATTCCTTTCCACTTTGATTTCTTCTTGAAGTTTTGTCTCATGCCGAATGGATAATTTGGGATTGATATATTTTAATCCCTCGCCTTCTTTATTGATACCGTTAACTGGTTCTTATGACATTCTGGTCTTCTGATTCTATTGTTGTTCTAGGAGGGCATTACTTTCGAAACTACAGAAAAGGACGTGAGCCTATCACATAGACATAGCAAACAGAGAGCTTTCTTTCAAGAGAAACTAATATGCAACCAGTCGATACAAAATTATTGCTAATGTGTAGAGTAAAAGTCTTGAGACATTTGATGACAACAAATAAAATCCAATCGTTCTTATATGCAACTCCTTATTCTGATACTATTTCTTTAATGTTATTACAGAAAACGAGAAGACCATTATCAGTGAAGTACTTAGGAATCGTTTGTTCTTTTCTGCGAAACAAGGAGTGTTGGAGTTAGAAGTTCTGTACGTAGATACACAAAAGTCCGAATCCATTTGTGAACCCTCTTTTACATTTTTTGATATTTAGCTCTTCTGGGTACGCCCACTCTGTGGCACACAAATGCGACGAGAGTCGAGTAGAATTTAGAAATCTGTAAAATTAAATTGAAGAATATTGTGCCATTGCAGCTTTGTTAGATTTTTGAGGAAATTTCGGGGCACATAATTTTTGCAAATATCTCGAAGGCGCGTTCACTAAATAATTACCATAAGTATGTCAATTAGTATGAATTATTTTTATAAAACTTTTTCTGATTATTATTTTTATGTTTACTATTATTATTTACGACCATTCTGAATGTATATCTCTTTTATGAATGCTTCGCGCGCCCATGTCCTGTGGCATAATTGGCTTATCGGTAATCCATCTCCACTCGACTGCGTTCCTGCATGTCCGCGATGAGTCCTGCAAGGAATTTGCGCCAGTGTACGTCACGTGGAAGTGTGTGTCTGTATGCGTTCTATGTGCCGCGCGATGAGCCAAGTATTGGGAATTGTTCAACATTTCGTGCGAAATGAAATTTTCGACGTAATCCATTAGATGCACATGAAGATGGGATTCTGATTATTTCATGAGTGTCTGTCTATTGATTTTTTTCTTCGTGTATCCTGTATTGGTCTAATTCCTTGTGCAGTATTGACTCAATTTTAAAAGAATTCATATTTAAAGTTTTCCATGCTTATTCTTTTCAATTCCATGAGAAATAATCAAACATATATACTCGTTTGTAGTTTGGTTTTGGAGGTACACGCTGCATTTTATAATATTCCTTTGTAATCAGTATACTTGCTAGACAAACAAAAGAGATTCTTAAAGTTTCTTGATTCTTTTCTGTAAATAAAATATATTTTGATGCTTATTTGTTTGAAAAATCAATTTATAAAACTGAGACACACATTTAACGGATTTAATTTCTGTATTTGTGAATATTATTCATTTAAAAATGACAAATTGTAAATAGTCTGTACTCGTCACTTATCAGAAGATTCTGCAGTCTTGTACTTGCTATTCGACTCCCGAAACTGATGATGATATAATTAAAATTCATATACATATTCGTATGAGAGGTAAAGTATGTTATGCTGCTTTGGGGACTACTCTAAATTTCAAAAAGAGAAAATAATATATGTTGTATAATAATTACATTAATGCAAGAGGGTTGGGAGGTCGCGAGTTCGTTTCCCACCAGGTGCCGGACATTTGCGAGATGCATTTAGCATCGATTAGTGTGTGCTATCTGCCGGAATTGGATTCGTAAGCCGACAGCTCTGGGCAGTGGTGTCAATGGTGACCCGGATCACTTCCAGATCAATTAAAAAAATATCGCTTTTCGTTCCTCCTCATTAATCCGCCAGTTTCTCGTTCCCAGAAAATAATTTATTGCTTTCGGCACTTGTGTCTTTAGAGGATATTAAGGTACATTAAATGCAGAGCTTTTAGGATATGACTATCCTTAAGTCTAGATTGGTTTTCTTTACTGAAGTGTGGGTTTAAACTAGTATTTAACTAGTAAGATACGCTAAATTAGTATATAGCTAGTACGGTAGGTGAATGGAAGAGAGAGATGCCTAGAAGTTGAAGTTTGAATCCGTCTTTTGAGACTTTTAATTTTATGCGGGATCTGTTGTTATTTCTATCTAAGTTAAACCTTGTTTTAGCCAGGTGTTTTACCATATCCTTGAATTCTGATTAGGAGCTGCATCCTAGAATACGGACTACGAACCGCGTGCTAAGCTTCCTTCCCTGACCTGTTTTCTATTCCTATCCTCAGGACCAATGGGCAGAGCACCCTCCCTCGAACGGTCCATTCCCTACTTATTTAGATAACTCGAACAAGCACTGACAATTACCGCACAATCAGTTTATTAACAACTCTTTCCAAAATATTAAAAAAATCATATTAAAAAGACTCAAACCCCACCTATGTGTAACCAATGCCATACTAAGGGTAGAGTTTGGATTCTCTGAAAGAATCTCAACGCAACATCAATTATTAAGGATTTCAGCGTTTATTTTTCATTAAAAAACACCATAGTTATATTAAATAATATCACACAAGCTGTCGACCGAACTTGACACCAACCTCTTTTATAAAAACTCTTTTAAATAGGCACACCACAATATATGAAGTTAATAATGACAATAATAATAATGACAATAATAATAATAATGACAATAATAATAATGACAACAATAATAATAATGTTTATAAGCAAGGGAACCTTCTCAGTCAATGTCAACAATCATTTATTCAACTTAAGAAAAATAAACGCCGAACATCCTCAAGGCTTTCCGTTATCATACGCCCCATTCAATCTCTATGCGAATCTACTCGTATTTAATAAAATCACGATTGCGCAATATACCGACGACACTGCCATATTACCCTCTGCTACAGTTCTAATTGATTTAAGAACCCTTATCAACTTTATTTTTAACCTTTATCTTGATCGACAGCTGGGCGATCGAAGCCAAACTCAAAATTAAATTAAATTCTAACAAACCACCGTCAAAATAGTTTCATTAAGACTATGCTCTCTCCCATCAACTTTCACTCTAATTAGAAATATAATACAATGGTACCTCCTAGCAAACTCGTAGAATACGTAGGTTTTTACTTAGATTTGAAGTTAAATTGTGGAAAACATGCAAATGCTAAAGTGACCCAAATTAAAATAAAACTGTCACAACTACGACCATTAACTTACAAAAACAGTCTAATCCATTGTAAATATGCCATAGCAATTTACAAGATAATTTTAAAACCTATAATGCCCAGTTAGGATCAATTCTGCTAAAAATAATTTTCACAAATCTCAAGTCCTAAAAATAAATTTCTAAGTACAGTTTCTAATTCTCCTTGGTACAAATCCAACACTCAACTCCACAACGAATTGAACTTGGAACCCATAGATTAATACGTTAAACATCTATCCACCAAATTTTATTATAACCAACTTCAAACCCCAGCCCTGTCACCTTTCAAACCAAAAAAATAAAAGTTACCAAACACGAATATGAACCAAATATTCATAACACTTATTCCTGAAGATTTTTCTGATTTAGGTCTCAACTGAGGGCTCGAAATGAGATTTCCGGCCCCTGATAATAGCGTGTAAGTTTTATATTTAAGATTAGTATTAATTTTATATTTACCTGTAAATACTTATGAGTAGTTAAATTTACTGAACTATGTATTTTTCTTCAAATAACAGTAAAAGTGATTTAGCAGAAATCGCTGTCTAAATGACGAAGATACGCGAAGACAAATCTCTAAATACTATTTATTGATAAAAAGAAAGGATAATAAAAAATAATAGTATAGAGATAAGGATAATAAAAAATTATAAAAGAAAGCTAAGGAATGATAAAAGGCAGATTTAGAATGATGAAAGGAAAATAATGATAAAAGGCAGATAAAGAATGATAAAAGACAGATGAATGATAAAAGGAAGATAAGAAATGATAAAAGGAATATAAAGAATGGTAAAAGCCAGATAAAGAATGATAAAAGGAAAAGAAAGAATGATCAAAGAAAGGATAATAAGAAATGGAGAGGATAGAAGGAGTGGGAGGAGGAGAAAAAGTAAAAGAAGAAGAATGCATCAAGGAAATGCTGCTATAACTCCTTTGCTTTTATTCTGAAGAGAATCGATTTTCTATCTCCAAAACGAAACAATAACGTCTTGCTTTACCGTTTCTAAAGTTAAATATTTTTTAGGAATAGAAAAAAATGATGCACAATGCTGAGATTCTAAATAATTACAATAAAGCGTGCTTGGATTTGTATTGCTGTCGGATGTACCATTGTTTCTTAATTCAACTCTAATATTGCTCTTTGACTTTTGTCAAATCAACCCATGTTGTCTACATTACTTCTCTGCTTTTCACTTTCTGGTCGAATTCGTTCACTTTTGCATCTGTTGGAGTCATCCCTACCTGTCCAGCTACGGCAGAGTGGTAAATTTCATGTTGATGGGGTTGACGAAATTTGGTGCGGGAAATCCAATTTCTCTTCAATGTTGTAACCCCACGTTAACGAGTTCTTCGCCAGGAGGGTTAAACATGGTGATGATATGTCCATGAATTTTCCCTAGGTTTGTGATGTATAAACACACGGCAACAAAACGAATGAGTTTACTCATTAACATCCTTTAGAGGTGGGAGAACTACTTGTGCTTTGCCGGACGTTTAAACATAGCTCCTGGTTGTTGGCGCATTTACTGTACATTCGAAGTGACTCGAGTCACAACTTTACATTAATTTTCACCAAAGATTTTTACATGGATATGGATATATTTTGTAAAGGCAAGTACTATTCGAAGATATACCATTTTCAAAGTTATGTGCTCATTCTATGCGTAAGATAAATGCAATGTATCTCGCTAACCTCAGTGCTGTTCTGTTCCCTCCAAGCGATGAGTTTTACAGCTGGGTATAAATTCATTACAAATGTTGACACAAGTGTACAGGATTCGCAGTGACTAGTTCCATACTACTAGAAGACAATATATTATTAGACATTTTGTGCCTATATTCTTTAATATTAATGTGATATATTGATTATTGTCTTAATAAGCATCGTATGTTGCTTATTATTCCGAATATTATGATTGAAAACGTTTATCCTTACACATGTTTATTTACACTATATTTATTTCAATAACTTCCTTTTTTAATTTTGTAAGGAGTTTCTATTTATGTGATTGATTGTAGCTAATATTAATATCCTGTATCTGACTTATGCATGATATTTAGATACAGGATATCGAAATGATATCCTGTATTTATAAAATCACAATCATTTCGAGGATTACGTGCAGCCAAGTCCACCTGAAAATCCGTAACATTTGTGAACTAATATATGCCACTTGCACTGAGGACTTTCTCCTACAGATATTAGCGAATAGGAAACGAAAAAGAAAGGAACTTTCCTTTTGATGACATTAAGATGGCTGCTAATACTTTCTCGGAATTGTGTTCAAACATGAGTCAAATGCTAATGTTTAAGAATTCAGAGAGTTTAAATTGCTGTTGTGTAATGTAAATTAATCATTGTAATTTTAAATTATAGTTCTTTGAAATATACAGGATAATTCAGTCCTCGTTGCTTATAAGGACCCTGCAATAGAGTACATTAAGTTATTGATGTGTGCAACAGAAAATAGAGTAAACCTTATTGAAAATTTTGAAAAATAAGTTGCTTTCTTCATTGGTCATTTTTTGCAAAAAGGTAGCCCAAATATTACATTAAATATTGTTCCCTGTTGTTAGTATTGTCTACTTATGTAATGAATCTGAAAGGAGAGATAAAAAACTATTCTTTAAGTGTTATATACGATAATTAATTGTTATTTGCATATACAGCAAAAACATAGCATTTTCACCATGTGTAACAGGGGCTCCACAAGTGTTCAAAATCACCCCCTCTTTCGTGAATGCAAGATAAGCATCTGTGTCACACGGCATACGTGATGCGCACAACTCTGCCGTGTTATCTCTTTTTTTCTGCCGCCAAGCATTCAATGCCCCGAAGAAGGCCATCACGATCCACGATTTCGATAACATAAACGCAGTCTTTCATTAAACTTGAGAAAAAAAGTCCAGCGGATTCAAGCCTGGAGACCAAGGCGGCCGTGCTACTGGGGCTCTTCGTCCAATCCACCTATGTGGAGAATGCATATCTAGGAATTCCCGAACTCCCCGGTAATTATGTGGGGGTGCGCCAACTAAGGATGGAAAAAAATATCGATGTTTTTGAAACATCGATATGTTAATATCGATATTTTGCTTTCGATGTTTTCTTCACATCGATATTTTGTTGCCAAAACATCGATGTTTTTTGTTTGTTTTTTAATAAAGCAATATTGATGTTTTGCGTTATTCCCATTACCACACTGTACATTTCGCCTGTGAAATCTGAGGAAGTTTGGGAGCTGCTCGCGTTATGAGTGTATGTTATCGGTAGGTGCGTCATGGTCTGTATTGATAGTAGTGGTAGAAATGGACCTCAGACGTTTTGACAAGTCGTGAATCAAACTCACTCCGCTCAATCCATGGAAGTTCCACAGTAACATGTGATGTGTAATCAACCATTGCTTCCCAAAGTGGCACGTCTTTCACCATATATTTATAAATAAAATGTATGTTTTGTATGTGCGAGAAAACTTATAATTGTTCAACATTTATCACTAAATTATTTGAGTGTTTTTTTAAAGGCAAGAAAAAATGCATTAATTTTCGCGCGGGAAATGCATTTAGTAGTTTTTACAGCGCTATTAGAGGGATGAAGTGCTGGAGTTTATCTGGCAATACTGTCTTTCTCATATTTTCGTTAGTTCATTGTGGTACGCGTGCACGTGCTACACACAACACACGATACAATGAGAAGAACTTCGTGAAATTTAGCTGTTAATTCCAGTTGCCGGGTAGGTAAGTCGATAGTTTATACTTGATACTGTTTGTTGTTATGAATATTTGGAAGAAATTTCGACCTTAAAATAAAAACGTTCTAACTTTACTTTTGTGGACAAATAAGTTATAGAATTTGTTGGTCCAATATATCCCATTTACGAACTGTAATTAAAATTGGATAGGAAAATAACAAGTTTATTAGTCTATATTTAAAACATCGATGTTTTAAACATCAGTGTTCCTTTGTCTACTATTTCATCGACATCGAAAACCTTCTAGCGATGTATCGATGTTTAGGTAAATTTTGCCAACACGCTAGTACCACGTATGTGCCCGCACATTCATCGGGACGACCTCGAACAGCGTAGGGAGTGCCTGAATTATAAAACTCAGATACTGAACGCCTCTCAAACACTCGGGTAAGAAGTGCGGACCGATGATAAATTCATCCACAATACCCACCCGCACAATTAAAGAGGATCACTGTTGGTGAGCTACGCTACATGTAACAAGTGAATTTTCCTCGGCCCACGCGTGGAGATTAATTGAGCCAGTTCTTGTAAAACGCGCTTCATCTGTCCATATAACGGTTTCAGACATTCCTGATTTTTCTTGCATTTGCGCGGGAAATGCATAGAAAATTCAGAACTACATTGCAAGTCGGTACTGCACAAATGCTGCCCCCACTGGAAATGGAAAGGCCGTAATCTCTCCGCATGAATTGTTCGCCAGATGACGAACTGTGCTGCGTTGACCTCTCTCACTATTCCTCGAGAACGGTGTTGTAAGTCTGTACTGCGCAAATGCTGCACCCACTGGAAATGGAAAGGCCGTAATCTCTCCGCATGAATTGTTCGCCAGATGACGAACTGTGCTGCGTTGACCTCTCTCACTATTCCTCGAGAACGGTGTTGTAAGTCTGTACTGCGCAAATGCTGCACCCACTGGAAATGGAAAGGCCGTAATCTCTCCGCATGGATTGTTCGCCAGATGACGAACTGTGCTGCGTTGACCTCTCTCACTATTCCTCGGGAACGGTGTTGTAAGTCTGTACTGCGCAAATGCTGCACCCACTGGAAATGGAAAGGCCGTAATCTCTCCGCATCAATTGTTCGCCAGATGACGAACTGTGCTGCGTTGACCTCTCTCACTATTCCTCGAGAACGGTGTTGTAAGTCTGTACTGCGCAAATGCTGCACCCACTGGAAATGGAAAGGCCGTAATCTCTCCGCATGGATTGTTCGCCAGATGACGGACTGTGCTGCGTTGACCTCTCTCACCATTCCTCGAGAACGGTGTTGTAAGTCTGTACTGCGCAAATGCTGCCCCCACTGGAAATGGAAAGGCCGTAATCTCTCCGCATGAATTGTTCGTCAGATGACGGACTCTGGTGCGTTGGCTTCGAGCATTATTTGCCCTGTGCTCGCCTCTGGTGCTGAGTGGATAGTATGAATAACTGAGATTTCGAGAGAAGGGGCGAGCTCGAACGCGAGGTGAAGCCGCTCGCTCACTTCCGCTAGCCCGAGGACAATTTCATAGTCCAAAGTTTAACGTTAACTGTTTACAAAACTAAACGACGAAGAGTAAGTAATTTTGGCCAATTCAATCTGCACATTACATACGGGATAAGGCTCTGGCGTATTAGCAATAAGCACTGAATCACCTTTGTATAATATGAATTTCCTAAATTCTCCAGAAGGTTCGCAAACATATTCCAAACAATATCTGAGTCTTCCAGGATCGTGATGACGGGATCGTGGCCATTGGATTGTTTCCGACGCTTGCAAAATAACGCGAAAAGAGACAATGACTTGAAAATTAAAATTGCAGGGGTATGTGAACGAGTTTGAGGTAAATTTAGCATCTACATATGGGAAAATTCCACATTTCAGTTATTCAATATTTTAATGCGAATTATCAAAGACATTAAAATTTAATTGTTGAAAAATGGATCTTCTAACAATAGTTTTCCGCAGTTTGCATTTGATTTATACGATCCACTCCACGCGGCAGACATTCCGTTGTGGAAACTAATACAACTGTTTGAAATTTCATTGAGTGGTTTAACAGTGAGATATTGAGT
This sequence comes from Teleogryllus occipitalis, assembly GCA_011170035.1. Taxonomy (NCBI): domain Eukaryota; kingdom Metazoa; phylum Arthropoda; class Insecta; order Orthoptera; family Gryllidae; genus Teleogryllus; species Teleogryllus occipitalis. The sequence goes on from BLKR01009687.1 coordinate 90,325, forward strand.
GATACAGTAAAATTCCCAATGAGTCTTCTACACGTAAAAATTAGTGAGAGCTAGTTATAATGGAATATCTTTATCCGCTTTGGTTATCTAAAGCCATACTACACTAAACTGCAGTCAGTGTCGTTATAAATGTTATTACAACACAGTTGCTCTCATAATACATTTTATTCTACTGTTACCTTTGGCCAGATGAATAGTCAAATGTAAATGAAAATTATAATAAATTTGAATTTAAAAAATGAAACATTGTACGATATTCATGTCGTAAGACAACACAACTCGATTAGTTATCGAAATCCAGCCTAACAGACACGTTTGAAAATTCTCCCATCTCATATTGTAATAAGATCTCTTACGTTACTTAATTAGTAATCAACTGAATGCATACTTAGTGCATATTCTCTAATCCTTTACTAAACACGTGTTTATTAGATTATTAGTGTATATAAAACCGGTCATAGTGATGTTTTACCGGTCCTAGTGATGTTATTGTACATTGCTCGATGGAGAATAGCAGTTTTCATGCAATGGAATTGAATTTGGCAAGGTGCCAAAGTGTGGACGGACAACAGACAGTCGCCACATAGACCGGGACCAACTCCGACGTTTCTACGAAGCTTCCTCGGGGACCTTGTAACTACAGACTATATGCAAAGTTAAAGCCTTCATTAGATTGTCGCTTTCTAGTCGCCCATAATTCATGGTATAGGTTACGGTATTCAATGGTTTCCGATGGCAGAAAAGAAAGACCGAAAGTAGGAATCCTCATTGTCAATTTCGCTGTAATCGTATGTACTGGGTATAATGATACAAAGGGATCTCTTTGAAACATGGATGTAATCATGTTGCCGCTTGTGTGTCATCGGAATAACTGGCTTCATCAATTGAAAGCGCCGTAATTCACTGCACCGGTGACACAGGTCGGGAAGCTTCAAGTTACTGATAATGTGAGCCGATTTTCGAGCGAACTAATTAACTGCACTGGATATGTTTATTAATGATCGTAATTAAATATAATCTCAAAACATATTTCATAAGTAAATTCATATTTATGAATCTGTTTGACAATTCTGTGACTTTACTGACTTAAAGTTAAATAAACACGAATTAAAAAATCAATATCAAATACAAACAACAATCTTAATGAAATTGACGAACCTAATATCATAGTGGTGAGTACCACAGTGGTGGATTAACGTCAGGTAATATACCCGTAAAGTTTTTTTGTGCCAATTAGTTGAAATTCATCCGCGAGAACTTTAACAGTCGCAAATCAATTCCCTTGGGATACCAGGTCACCAATGTGATGGTGTGAAGTGAGGTGTCAACGGACGGTCCCAGTATTCAATGCAATATAATGAAAGGGATTTTTCATTATTAGTAACTAATGTTAATGCACTTAACAATCTTTACAATCATTTTCTGCAAGTTTGTGTTAAAATATTTTTTTTTTTGGCATGGTCACATATTTGGAACATTTTGTGTAGTTGCGGTTCCTCTTGCGGGGACACAGAAGGTCATGTCATTTTTTTGAAGACCCAGTCCAACATTCATTATGTTGCTCCCAAAGCAAAAATATACTCTACATCGACAGATTCTAAAATAAGATTTTAATGTGACTGTGAGGACGCTTGGATGTAAGAGAACGGCGGATATTCCAAAAAGAGATTAAGCATACAGGCTGTTTCGAATTGTAAACATCCGACAGGCGTTGAAAGTCGAAATTAGGATTAGAAATATTATGATACTTCTATATAATTTCTGTATGAGTGAAGAAGCAAAAGTTGACACGTTAGGAATGCGTTTTCTCTTAAAAATAATTCTGGTAGTTACATCTTAAAAAGAGATTCGATCTGCTGGTGAACGCTACTCTATTAGAATAACTGTTTGAAAATTACGAATTTTATTGTCATCTCTCCCTGAAATAGTGCACGGCGTTTACAAGTTCAATATTGTTTATTTATTGTCAATTTTATCATTCAGTAGTCATTTTATTTCTCATCTTTTTGCTCTATAAGTATTAAAAGTTACAATAATAGTTTTGTAAACGTTACATTTTTTTAATAAATGTTAAAATTCAACTCTTAAGCATCAATCTTTCTTCGCATACATCGTGGATCCCGATGTCATTTGATCTGCGGTTACAGTTTTATAACGTCCAGATACATGTATCGCAAATATGATTATATGTAGATAACTGTATATTAGTGCATCTGGATTGCTCGTGGTGATTGACTACACATCTTCTGAGTGCAGCGACCATCTATTTGCAATGTGCCATGTATCTCCCTGCTGGAGGGGCGCACCTCGGCCGTTGCAGCTACGGCGGCCGCCCCCTCCGGAACCGTAGCACCGTCGGGGAGGCGAGGGGCGGGCGATCGCCCCTGGGCCCTGCGGGCGGGGATTTTCCAAACAAAACGGCGCGCAGCGGCCTTCCCCTCCTCCGTCTCCCCTCCCTTCCCCTGCTTCGCGCACGCGGGTTAATTGTTCCCTGCGGCGCTGCGCACGGCGGCAGCGGCGGAGGCGGAGGCGGTGGCGGTGTGGCACAGTGGGCGCGAACTTCGCTTTCGGCGCGCAAAACCGAGATATACAGGTGGAGCGTGGTCAACCGATGTCTGGAGGAGAATCCTGGCGGTCGACTGCTCTCTTACCGGGAGCGGTAGCTCAGTGCATCAACTGATGTCACTGCAGCGCCTCTGACCAGGAGGTCCTAGGTTCCCACTCCCCACGGCGGCAGGATTTTCGACAATAGCTAGCATGATAATAGATTTTCAGCTAGGTCGAATTCAGTCGCTGTCTGGAGGAGAATTCTAGCGACAGGCTGCTCTGATCGGTAGTTTCCCGTGGTTTCTCCCATCAACACCACGCGAATGTCGGAGCCCCTAAACGGGCCACGGACCGTGCGCGATCAGTCCTTCCTCTTCCTTGTCCTATCTCCCCTTAGACACACACACACACACACACACACACACATACACACACACACACACTTACACTAATATGCACTACACTACCACATATTCCGGGAGACCGGTCGGGAGCTTACAGCTTGTCCCGGCTGGGTTGGTGCCCTGCTGGTGGGAGAGTCCTGGTTGGGGGGAAACCCCACTAGCCGACGGTAGGTCGGCGCCGGATGTTGCCATCCAGCGGGGGAGGATCACCATCTCCCGAGAAGAAACATGCACTACACTAACGGGACTAATGACCGAAGCAGTTGACGCGCCTCGAAACACGAAAAAATCAATCAATCTGCTCTCTTCCGTAGTTTGCCGTGGTTTCTCCCAGCAACACAGGATGCAGGAAGAAAACTATAGACACTGAATCGCGAGAATCCAAATTGTTGGGTCCTCACCCAGAAACAAATAAAGAATAGACCCAATGATTTTCTAAAATTGTAGATTTTTAGTTGATCCATTTTTTATTTAAATATAAAAATTGTGAAAATATTATTTATATTTTTTACTGATATATTATTGCTTGTTACTGCCTTCGATTCCGAGTTCGATATATACTGCATGACTTTGATCGAGAGGATCGTGGAGGGAAATAGGAAAACAGACGAAGGGTGCTACATGTTCACTTACGGAGGGAATTATGAAGAGGAAATATGGGAGAAATATATGAATAGATTACTCGAGTCAAGTTAACAATTACTTAATTAGTAAATAAGTCAATCTAAATTATTAAAATTACGTGAAAAAGAAAATCACATATACCACGAGCGTTAACTGGTTATAATGATCTCGAGCCAAAGGCCCCCGGGACTTTTGTCGCCACTCGATCGGTAGAACCCTTACATCACCCTTGCTGCCTAAATACTGATTAGATGAAATAAACTCCATATTTTTGAGTTCAAGATTAGCAAAACATATTTTTTATCCTATGTACTATAAGTATAGGAGAAACATAATTTACAACACACGTGTGTCTAAAAATCCGTTTTCTGTTGAAAACCTCCGCATCGAAGCTGAACTTTAAGATTCCCCTTCCTTTCCACACCACAGTATTGTTGTTGATGGCGACGTGGTTGCTATATTGACTGCAATTAATGTTGATTCTGTTGTTGAGACCTTGTGCGAGAGAACGCACGCACGCAAACGACAAAGCGCAAAGGAACATGACGAGACGATACGTCAACCCACAGGCCTTAGAACAGCGGTTCTGAATCGGAATGTGCTCTATATACCTCAATTATTTGAGGGTTATATTTTTATACCTCTTGTATTAAAGATTGCCTTGTTTGTTTATTTATTTACCGAAATCTTTCAGCGGGTGGCGACCCACTGCGCGGTGCGCGAGCTGGGGCGAATGGCCCGCGGCCGCGCGCAACGCGCCGCCCTCGCGTGGCTCCTGTGCCTCTGCGCGCGCCGCCCCGCGCCGCCCCGCGCCGCGCTGCGCCGCGCCGGTGCGATCCTATCAATCAATAGGCCAGGCCGCATTTCCATGAAAATTTAAAATAAACACCGTGTCGCCACCGCGCGCGCCGGTCGGAGCCGCCCTCGGGCGCGGGCACCTGCTGCTCCGCCACGCCCCCCACCCACACCCACGCCTCAATCCCGCCTCGCCTCCCTACAGGAAG
>BLKR01009688.1:0-60000 GCA_011170035.1 Teleogryllus occipitalis
TTTAGAATCGAAAACATGATTATCCTTTTTTCTGAACGCTGACACGCGCCTAGAACAAACGCATACATAATTGTATTTTTGTCTAGCGACTAAGATAAAAAAAGAGACGCTCAGGCCATCTTCATCTGCATTTTATGAATGAATCTTTTCAATTAATCGCCAATGAAGGGGAAAAAATAGAGCTGATGTTAGTCTAAATTAAATATTTATAAAAAGAAATGTGTTGATGCGTTTCTTTATGGCTCATCGAGTGTCCTCCCTTTTACATGAACATTGTTGGCAATCCTCCACTTAGCTAACTCAGCCGGTGTGAATTCGATGTTTTGAGTGTGTTTCAGTTAGTTGGTAGCAATGCGGGGGGTGACGGAACGCAAGCTCCGCCAGGAATGAAGTCAGGCTGACAGCTGTCAATAAGCGATTGAATGGAACGATCTTCCCCCAGCCTCTGGCAGGAGACGAGAATCGTTTTCGCTTTTGTTTTGTGAAAACAAAACGCACGTGGAGAGAGGGAACCATCTTTCATCTGTATGGGTGCCTGTTTGCGCGCGCATTTGTAAGGGTTTCTGTGTGTGATATGTGTGTGTGCGTGTGTGTGTGCGACAGAGAGAAGAGTGACGGAGAAAAGAGGGCGACGGAGAAAAGAGGGCGGCAGAGAAAAGAGGGCGGCGTAAAAAAGAGGGCGGCGTAGAAAAGAGGGCGGCGTAGAAAAGAGGGCGGCGTCGAAAAGAGGGCGGCGGAGAAAAGAGGGCGGCGGAGAAAAGAGGGCGGCGGAGAAAAGAGGGCGGCGGAGAAAAGAGGGCGGCGGAGAAAAGAGGGCGGCGGAGAAAAGAGGGCGGCGGAGAAAAGAGGGCGGCGGAGAAAAGAGGGCGGCGGAGAAAAGAGGGCGACGGAGAAAAGAGGGCGACGGAGAAAAGAGGGCGGCGGAGAAAAGAGGGCGGCGGAGAAAAGAGGGCGGCGGAGAAAAGAGGGCGGCGGAGAAAAGAGGGCGGCGGAGAAAAGAGGGCGGCGGAGAAACGAGGGCGACGGAGAAAAGAGGGCGACGGAGAAAAGAGGGCGACGGAGAAAAGAGGGCGACGGAGAAAAGAGGGCGACGGAGAAAAGAGGGCGACGGAGAAAAGAGAGCGGCTGAGAAAAGAGACACGGAGAAAGAGAGCGGCGGAGAAAATAGAGGGACGAATAAAGAGAGTGTCGGAGAAAATAGAGCGACGGGGAAAATAGAGCGACGGAGAAAAGAGAGCGACGGAGAAAAAAGAAATACTACGTGTTGTGTAAAACGAGCACACATGTGAAATCTATTCGACAAGTACGAATTGGGTATAGATGGACAGAAGTCACACTCTGATCATAATATTCAGAAAAGACGTAACAGCTCCTCCCGGGGCGGGTGAATGTTAGTAAAGTATTTTCGTAAAGCGACATGACCTGTTGTTCATCGACTCTGCACCATCTTTGGCAAGGGGGTACGAGGATTTGATCCCCAACGAAGGACGATTTTCGCCACTGACTACATTTCTTTTTTGAATTCAGCAGCTGTCTGGAGTAGAATTTTTGCAGCAAACTGCTTTGATCTTAGTCTTTTGCGATTTCTCCAGTCAATATCAAGTGATTGCCGGAGTTGTAACTTCAAAAACGGTCCACAGACTGCATGCGTTCTTTCCTTTTTCGCACAAACGTACATACAGATTCGCACACTTATTTTTACTGTCCTACAGCCGACTCCGGTTATAGTGAACTCGGAAATAGTGAACCCTCGGTTATAGTGAGCTTAAGTCACTGGTCCCTCTTCACTTACATTACAAATAAGCGTAACAATATTCGGTTATAGTGAGCCTTAATCTCGGCTATAGTGAAAGTAGAAAAGAAGTCCTGGAAATTACTTGGATCTCTTGTGTCATTAGACGATTAAAAGGGCCTTCGGACAGTGGGATGGTACTCCAACAGTGCACGAGACATTGAAAGATGTCAAGACTGCATTATGATACTTAGAGACAGGGGACAATGCTGAATCAAGTATGGAGAGGGCACGAATTCTGGAGAAGAATCTAATGAAAAATGTACGAAGCAAACAATTTAAAAAATCGATTGTTTTTCGTACGAATAAAGATATTGAAATTTTCAGTTTGTGTTGTTAATGAATTTTGCGGAATATTAATAAAATCAAACCTTGTGTAGAAACTCCTTTTAATTTTGACATCATCGGATACTGCGGAATACTGATACAGTGAACCAACATTATTAATGCCCAGCAGTTCGCTATAGCCGGAGTCGACTGTACTATGCATCAAGAGACCAGTCGGAACTTGGTCCGTTGGGGAAGATTCCCCGCTGGGGGAGATATAATAGAAAACTTTGTGTGAGGTGTTCATCTGATATTGACATTGAAACTCGTTCAGAATAGCGTCTCCAGATCTTTAAACAATTTTATCAAACTTCTTTATTTTAAATTTATTTATTTATAAAATAGAAATGCAACGTACATCAAGTGCACAAAATTTACCCAGCACAAGAGTTTTCAAACAAGAAAGAACAACATGTCCTTACATATATTTTATCATATTTGTTTAAAGGCATAATACATGCAATTTTGTGTAGAATGTCATAGAATTTTTTAATATGTCAACGTTCTGAAAAAGTTAATAATATTTTGTAACTGGTCAGTGTTTTAAACACCATTACTCTTCTATATTTGAGACGAGTTGAATTGACTAAAAGACGATTTGTTTGTAAAATATTGTTTAAAAATATTTTTTTAACGGACTTCAATTGTAACCCCGCGGCCACCCGCGTTCCAATTTTGGGCGCGACAACTGAAGAATTTAGTCAGCGCTGGAAACGAGGTTCTTGTTTTGAGCACTACTCACCGATTTGTAACCTGCACTACATGTTTAGAATTTATGACATAAATAGTTGACCCGCCTGAAATCAATACTCAATCATATAATATTTTTCATTTTCATTGCATTTCTTAAATCTAAATTGTTTTGCAAGAATTTTTAAAATGACAGTCAATAGTTGAGATTGCTGCTAGACCACTTGACTTAATACAAAGGTAATTCTTTCATTCTTTAGCGCCTGCCCACGATGATTAGAAACTTGTTCCATTGTTGCAGGAGGCCGTGAAATTTATTTGGTGTCGAAACTCACTTGTCACGAGTTGGGAGCCTACGTCATGCAAAGTGCAAAGCGAGTGACAACCTGCGAACTTCACGAGCTCTGGAAGTCTGCGCAAATCGATAATGTTTGCGAGTCATAAATAACTGGGCGAGAGCGTAAATTTCGAGCTGCGTTGTCAGTATGTTGTGCGTAAAGTTTTTTTTACCAAACGTATTCATCTTTTCTTCTCTTGCTGTTTTGAGTTTTTGATAGTGATCGTGATATATTTTATGTGCTCTTCGTATTATTGTTATGAACATGAATACTTGAGAGTTGGAGGGTTCATCTCCATGTCATTGGCATCTATGAGAAACGCACGCGGATGGTGTTCATACCCATGGTGACGTACAGTCATGATGACAAGATTGATAGATTCTCTTAACTGTCCATTGATACCCTGGGTCTCCTGAACACAGAAAAAAACCTTTTTAATTTTTCAGGATTTATTATTACTGTACGCTCTTTAGATTTTCAGTAGCTTCATTGCTTTTCGTGCTAATTCTCTCGTTCAGTTATTATGTTTACTAGGATCTTATTCCGTGAGATGTTCAATTTCCCTGATTTTTTTTGTCTCATAGACCCACTGTTGTTTTGGGATTAGTAATAAATACATGATCTTCGTATTTGGAATTCTAATACAATTATGTGTAATACCTTTGTTTTCGACGAACACGTAATATTAAAATAGGAAGGTGTATCAAGATTATTTACTTTTATTTTTAGATATCTTGTAGCTACAATGGACGAAAAGGAGCGTTTCAAGAAGTTCCGAAATTATATAGCAAAAAGTTAAAAATAATAAAATAATAACGAAAACAATTACGTTATTCATCTCAGTGTCCCAGTGAAACACCGCCCCAGCCGAGACAAGCTCCTGACACTAAAAGCTTTAATTGATTGATTGATTTTTTCGTGTTTCCGGGCGCGTCAAATGTTTTGGTCATTGGTCCCGTTAGTGTGGTGCATATTTTTTCTAGGGAGAGCTTTGCTTTTAGATTTATTCCGACTTCCCGAGTATTTAACGAAACTATAAACACCTCTCCCATGGCCGGAGCCGGCCTAATTTTCTTAAAAATTCTGATTGATTATTTATCACCGAGGCATCAACGGCTGAGGTCGTTAGTCCCATAAGTGTAATCCATGTTTCTATCGTGAAAGGTGGAGGTGACTGCTGGATGGCGAGATCCGGCCCTGACTATAGAATCTGCTTACGAATCTATCCTCAACCAGGTGTCTTCCACCAGCGGGGCACCACCGAAATCGGGACAACCTCTAACCTCCCAACTGGTCTACCGACATGTGCGGTGGTTTAAGTGAATGGAAGTGTAAGTATGCGTTAGTACGGGGTGGAGATAAGACAGAAGAGGAACGAAAGATTGTGCGCGGTTCGTGGCTCATTTGTTGGGTTTGATTGAATAGTGATTCCGGGCGCGTCAATTACTGAGATCATTAGTCCCGTAAGTGTAGTGCATGCTTTTTCATCTGGAGGTGGTGGTGAACTTCCCCCACTAGATGGCGCGATTCGGCGACGACCTACCGACGACTGGCGGGGTTTTCCTCAACCAGGTATCTCCCACCAGCGGGGCACCACCCCAGCCGAGAGAAGTTCTAAGTCCTTGACCGGTCTTCCGGCATGTGTGGTAGTTTGATTGATTGATTGATTGATTTTTTCATGTTTCCGGGCGCGTCAACTGCTTCGGTCATTAGTCCCGTTAGTGTAGTGCATGTTTTTTTCTCGGGAGATGGTGGGATCTTTTCTCGCTGGATGGCGAGATCCGGCGCTTACCTACCGTCGGCTAGTGGGGTTTCCCCCTAACCAGGACTCTCCCACCAGCGGGGCACCGCCCCAGCCGGGACAAGCTCTAAGCTCCCGACCGGTCTCCCGGAATATGTGGTAGTGTAGTGCATGTTAGTGTAAGTGTGTGTAAGGGGAGAGGATAGGACAAGGAAGAGAAAAAAATATCGCGCGCGGTCCGTGTCCCGTTTGGTAGGTACTGCTCCGGCATTTGCTTGGTGTAGATCGGAGGAACCACGGAAAACTACCGATCAGAGCAGCCGGCCGCTAGAATTCTCCTTCAGACAGCAACTGAATTCGACCTAGCTGAAAAACTACTGTCGAAAATTCTGCCACGGTCGGGACTTGAACCTGGGCCCTCCCGGTCAGAGGAACTGCAGTGACATCAGTTGATGCACGAAGCCACCGCTCCCGGTCATTTATTGGGGGCTTTCACCTGCTATAAATAGTACAAACCACACAAAAGCACCAATCAGAACAGCCTGCTTCTAGAATCCTCCCGCGGAAAGCGGTTGACCTCGACTTAGCTATCGAGCTTTTTTTAAAATATTTTTTATTCATTTTCTTGGTTGTACATAGGTCAGTTTTAGTCTAAACTTTACATATATTTGATAGGCTTACATGCTAACTGATATTTAAAACTTATTTCTAAAACTTGAATCTAACATAAGGTTGAGGATACCCTATTGGGTCCTCTATTCTGGTTCAAATTCGGAGGTTTCAAGGAATATATTGTAGAGATATGTTTTTTATTCTGGTATGGTTCGTTTTTTTGCGAGTCTAAAGGTTGCAAGGGAAGGAATTTGATGTAAATAATAATAATAATGAAAGTTGGTGGCTAAGTGTGTGATGTGATGTTCAATGAGTAATAAGTTGAGTTTTTTATGAAGCTGATGATTGGTGAGCTGTCTGGCTAGTGTCGAAAATCCTGCCACCGTCGGGACTCGATACCCTAGTCTTCCAGGTCATGGACACTGCAGTGACATCAATTTATGCCTTGAGTCATCTAAGCCGATTTCATTTTCGGCGTGGATCGGAAATTCGTAATAGAGGCAATGGAAAAAAATCGCCAATAACGCTTAACCGATCGACAAGGGCCATGTTTACTCATTATCCACTAGGGAGGCCATATGCGACTTTTTTCGTTGTTTTTTTTTCTGCTCATAAGGGGCGATCGTTTTTTGTAGTTCCCCCTCACGTGTTCCTGTATTGGCAGTTGACTTGATGGGTGACGGACACCGAAGCAATAACGTGGTGCACAGTGAAATATGGAACTTATTTCGAACGGTGAAATACATTGAATGGGGTGCACGGTAGTGGCTGACGGTAGGTTGCAAATTAAGAGGGGTGGCACATATGTCCAAATTATCACATACATTTTATATGTCCAAAACATCTTTTGAACGAAGAAAACCACAGCATGTAGGGTTCAACCGATTTTCATGCATCGGAATTTTAATCCTTGTCTATGACAACTTTGACGTTGATGACGGAAATTCAATTATGTACACGCGAAATAGATTATTTTTAAATATTTCCAGCAAAGAAAACAGTAATTTATGAAATCAAATGGTAAGGGTCGATATTCTTAGCCAAGTTATTTCGAGCGGACTCTACCGAAGAAAATTCTAATAGCAGCAAGCTATCCCTACCCAATTCCCAATACTCTTCTTTAAGCTTCTCGTGCTTTGCAAAGCGCCAGCTACGGACGGACTCGCGATAGTCCACAATACTACCCATTCTAAAACCATTTTACCTTTTGCTTAAGCGGACTCCTAAAACTAAATTCGTCCCCACAAATTGTGCTGATGGTACGCACAAATTAGACGAGTCGATTTATTGAAAGTTTAATACTTTCTGCAACCCTTCCCGAGGTTGGTATTCCTGGGGAGTACGCCGCCGTAGAGCTCTTAAGGACTAGCCGCCACCCAAGATATTGGATCGTATTACCTAGATGCACATGTAGCGCTAATGTAGCGTTACAAGTTGAAGGCTGCCATATGGTAGGCAACGAGTTCCCTGGCAGGTGCTGACAGGCGTGTTGTGTCCGTACGCGACGAGAGTTGTGGGTATTTCCCTTGTAAATTAGTACTTTCAAGTGCTTTTATCTTACTATACAAAGATTATTATTTACGCATCAATAAAAATGTAATGAGAGCTTCATGGTTCTGTGACCTCAAGGCCAATATAACGAAGCATCAGGGTTACAAGAAGCAACTTTCAATAACCCAAATGATACAACCAAAACATGTTTCATTTAGTAACATGAGCATTTTTCATCTAATTGAAACGTATACTTTAATTTGGTCCTAGCAGACCTGCACATAGAGTAAGAAAATATATTCGTTATATACCCAAAATATTTTATTAATTTGAAAACTTCTTCGTAATATTAAAAATATGACTACATAATCTGTTAAGAGGAGTAATTTACTACAGTTTCGAATATAATTCATCCACCTTTTCTGCGGGCCTCACTGTACGAGTTTTTCTGTCCAAAAATCACGTTTTTTTAAACGCAGCATTACATAACTTTCTCTATACTACGTATATTACTCCGTCTATACGTACGTATATGAGAAAGTAAAAATTAGAAGACAGATTACATGAGTTTTGGTTATTTCTTAGCATTCTTGAGAATGAAGATTTTTGTGTGCCATTCTTTAGTTAAATCATTTTCACTTTAAAGAATAATTTGATTTTCTCCTTCTGAAAAAGAAACTATGCATTAGCTACGGAGTGCAACAAAACGATGCAGGAATGATGAACTTATCTTCCCTGAATTTAAAGTCAAACGATTCGAGCTATTTTCAATTACCTAATTTTTAAAACACATTTAATTTTTCGTAATTTATTTTTGATAGTGTATAAAAACAATAACAATGTGATTTTCGAAATTTTGAATCCGTAATATCCCGTAAAAAGAGCGTTAAGACACATTTTTAAATGACCGCTCCCACATTTGCCTATAATATGGCGGAGAGCGCAATGTTCAATTTGTTACGCTAGTGCTCGCCTTCCACCATAGGGGCAGTGGGCCTTGGCCACCACTGGTGCACAGTCAACTGTCCTTACAAGGCCCCCTTTTTTCCACCCTCGCTGCATGTCAATGATTGTTTGGAAACAGATCTTATACTGTATAACAAGACCAAACGAAGTGTAGAACCCAAGAGAGACCGGCGCATCTGAGAACTAACAAGTGACAGTTGCGTCGTGACCGTTGCGTCGTGACAGTTGCGTCGCGGCAGTTGCGTCGCGGCAGTTGCGTTAGAGATGGGGTGGTATGGTCTGGTGCATTCGTGTTCCTATTCCCAAGGAATGAAACATTGTTGCATTACATAGTTCGTAATGATAATTAACCAGCCCAAAGATGTTTTCTTGAGGTATTTTTCATAGAAACATTACGTTAATCACACAGAAAGCACTTAATAATTTGATCACTCACTAACAATTTGAAACACATTCATTACATTGTATTTTATGGGAATTTGGAAGTTAAAAAAGACAATTCTAGATGTTTTTCATTAAATTAAGTAATGTAATGTAATGATGTAGAATTTGTTGTATAGCACAACTGGAATATGTGGTTACTTTTAGGGACTCAAAATATCTCCATTCTGCATATCGTTGTCCATATTTATTAATGTTATTATTCAACGCATCGATATTTCCCTGTGATTGTTAATGGACTGTCACGAGTATTGTTGAACATAAGATGATTATAAGAGAGCCTTGTATACATCTTCTTATCTTGGTCTATATCAGTGCTTCAGTTTTCTGTTGCTCTGAAGATAGTTCTGTCTCTTTCCGAAGCAAAACAAAGAGCAGTGCTGCCAATCCTATGCTTCGCTTGGTTGGGTATAAGATTTAGAATGATGTATAAGATTTAGACGGCTCACGTTAATACACTACTAGCAGAACCCGGCAGACGTTGTCCTGTTCTCTTCCTTCACTCTCTTTTTCCTCATTCTCTCTCTCTCTCTCTTTTTCCATCTCCCTTTCCTCCTCGCTTTTTCCCTTCCTCTTTTATTCCGACCTCTCTTTTTCCCGCTCTCTCTTTTCCTTTCTATTTTTCTCTCATTACCCCTTCACTCTTCTTCCTTCTTTATCTGTTCCCCTCTTTCTCTTTTCCCTCCTCTCTCTTTCCGCTTTCATTCTTCCCCCTATCTTTCTCCCTGTCATTTCCTCCCCTCTCTCTCAGTCACTCTTTCTCCCTTTTCCCTCTTCTCTCTCTCTTTCCTCCTCTTTCTCTTTTTCCAGTCTCTCGTTTCCCTCCTCTCTTTTTCCACTTTCTCCCTTCTCCTCATCTTTTTTCTTTTCCTTCTCCCTTTTGCGATCTGTCTTTTCCTTCTTTTTCCTCGCTTTTTCGCGTCTCTTTTTTTGCTTTCTCTTTCCACTCTCTTGATCCCTCTCTCTTTTACCCTACTCACTCTCTCCACATACGCTCTTCTCGTATTTTTTTTCTTTTTCTCTTTTTAACTTTCTTTTCCCTCTCTCGTTTTACCCTGTCTCGTTTCCCCTACTCTCTCTCCTTTTGCCTCTCTTTTTCGCCTCTCTTTTTCCGCTCTCTTCCCTCTCTATATTTTCCTATTTTCCTCCCTCTTCTTGTTTTCTTCTTCCCTCTTTCCCCCCTCTTTTTCGTCTTTTCACATGTATCTCTCCCCCCTCTTTCCCCTTCTCTTTTCCCTCCCTTTTTCCATCCCTCCCTCTATTTCCATCCCCTTCTTTCTCCCTTCACCTCTCTCTTTCCCTCTCTTTCTTTCCCACCTTTCTCTCTTCATCTTGCATTGCTGATTCCTCCTGGCCTCCTTGGCGTCGCCCCGCGTCACACGGCAACGCTCAGCAATAACGAAGCTGGGTTCCCATGATTGGGAATTGCATTTAACTGAAGGGCCATCTTGTGCTGCAGCGCCTTCTAGTGGTGCTACAGAAAATGAACAGCATAAAAACCTCCATGAAAACACATAGATGTGTCAGTTTTCATGGAGATCGATCACGTGACCATCCCCCTATGCTTACTCTGTGATTCTACCGCACCTCTGCTGGCTTCTGGCGGAATATATCAGGAACCCGTCTCTTAGCGACAGACGAAAAATAACGACCGTGGTGCACCTACCAGCATATTATTTAAATTCTTTATTTTACGCACGTACTTATTACGTACCGTAAATAATAATAATAATAATAATAATAATAATAATAATAATAATAATAATAATGATAATTTTATTTATTATTAATATTATTACTCATTTTATTGGCTTACTCTCCACCACATCAAATAACGCAATGCGAAAAAGCATACAGGTCTTGTTTTGGCACGTACTGTAAATACCTACCTTCAAAATGTCAAAATGTCTCCCTAACTTCTGTTTTGTTCGTGCAATATGCTAAGCCACGCTTCATTTTACTCCTTCCACAATCCGAAAATTAATTTAGTAGTTTGCATTCTGAGGCTTTCAGCCCTATGTTTGACGAACCTATTACGTTAGTTCCTTCTTCCTACACAAGTTACCACCAAGTTTCTGCAAATTTTCGCATGACTAAGGAAATGCGTAATTACTTGTACTTCTATAATCTAATTTTCGAACACTGCTATTTTGCTGGAGAACGCCGAATAAGAGCTGAGAACTAGTACGTCTTGTTTTATGCTCAATTTCGTCGCGGGTCTTGGTATACGTGGATAATGTATCTGTGCTTGTGGGTGTGTGTTTGTGAAAAGAGAATGGGGGAAAAGGATTCTGTATTTAAACAGTTGCAAGTATAATTTTTATGATTTTACAATGGCTAGACTATTGCAAATTTAGACGTAAAGAGGTATAAACACGAACAAGATACATGCAACTTTAGCATTCCAGGAAAGAATGTGTATCCATAACCTTGCAGAGAAAACTCATAAATGAAATCCGTTCATTGTCTTTAGATTGTAGCATTCATGGATAACCAAATTGTAAAAGTTCGTGCACGTAGAACGGTAGAAACAACCGACGGTAGAGATTGCTAAACAGGAATTCCTTCTCAAAAATGACGTGTGTATATCGTGAATGGTAGATTATGTCGAAAAGTAACCATGTTTGTAGGTAAGATTTGGTATTAAATGTATTCTGTTATTTTCAATTGTTTGTTTTTATGAGCTATCGGAGGTAAAAAAAAACAGCCAGCTCTCGTACCTTCTTAAAAATGACGTGTGTATGTTACGAATTAATAATTTTATAGAATGAATAATTTTTAATAAAAAGCGACGTTCGACTATCGTTGTAGACAGTGCATGATAAGTGTAGTAGACATTACGGACATGACAGAGCAACAATAATTTTGGTAGTTTCGATGATTCTTTATTGGCTGATACGTTGATATGCCAGCCTACATTTTGTCAAGAAACAATCCTAGGTATTCAGTAGCCGTTCCAGATAGTTATTTTACGCTTTTTTCGGCTGTATGTAAGATCATAGCTCTACGATTTCCGATTACCTACATTTCATCTTCATGACATCCTGCATTTTTCAACTATATACGCGTCCATCTCTACTGATGTTATGTTGAAAATCTGATCCAGTTGAAACTCAAATGTAAGATCTACCAGTCAGTGAAGCTTAATTCGCGCTTTCCTTACGATATATCCACTTAGTTATTATATTTATTTATTTATTTATTTATTTATTTATTTATTTATTTATTTATTTATTTATTTATTTATTTATTTATTTATTTATTTATTTATTTATTTATTTATTTATTTATTTATTTATTTATTTATTTATTGATTACCATGATCAATTGAAAAACATGCATTGTTTCATAGTCCAACGAACCTCCTATTAAAATAATGATAGAGGTTTCCGAAAACGATTGAATGTTCTCCATGGGATTTCCTCTTCGATTTCGAAATTATCACGGTAACATTTAACCCGAGTGAACATTTTAATTTGGCTTTAAAGGGAATGAACGGCAAACAAGGAGGAGGATGGTTTTCATGAAATCCCAAGTAGATGGTACCTTTTCTCTTATTTTGAAGTAGAAAATTTAATTTAAGTTGAAATAAAACAGTAGATTTCTGTCAAAAGCACAAGCTGTCATTCTATATATAAGAAAATAAATGATCTTAAGTGAGTATCCAGAATTAAGCCCGAAAAAATACTCTTTCAGTGAAAACACCATCTGTTTATTTATACCAGATTTCATAGTTTCCGCAAATATCATTTTTAACACACCGTGCGCGAAACGCGGGTTCTCGTTTTCCGTGTGTGAAACTACAGATTTTTACACCGTGTGCGAAACATCGCGAAGCGTGTGCGAAACGTCGTGAAGCGAGTGCAAAACATCGCGAAGCGTATGCGAAACGTCGTGAAGCGAGTGCGAAACATCGCGAAGCGTGTGCGAAACGTCGTGAAGCGAGTGCAAAACATCGCGAAGCGTGTGCGAAACGTTGTGAAGCGAGTGCGAAACATCGCGAAGCGTGTGCGAAACATTGAAACGATTCACAGTTTTTTTTCGTTTTGACGACGTTCCTATTTATTATTTACGAACACGTGTTACAACACTGACTGTAATCCATTTACTTTTGTAGAAGGAAGGTAAAATAAAATTTATATTCCTTTACTTGACGCATTGCGTTTCACTCAAGACATTAAAAAATCGTACTACATGCAACACGGGCGCGAGGCGATTCCCGCACTCGTCTCTTTGTCGTCCTGGCTACGCTCAGATGCAAACTCAACTCGTACGTGAATCACTTGTTTCGCGTTGTTGTTATGTAAACTACTATTCCTTGTGCTTTACCACTGGGAGCTGTAGCTCAGTGCATCAACTGATGTCACTGTAGCGCCTCTGACCGGGAGGTCCTAGGTTCCCACTCCCCACGGCGGCAGGATTTTCGACACTAGCTTTTCGGCTGGGTCGAATTCAGTCGCTGTCTGGAGGAGAATTCTAGCGGCCGGCTGCGCTGATCGGTAGTTTTCCATAGTTTCTCCGATCAACACCAGTCGAATGCCGGAGCAGTACCCTACCAAACGGGCCACGGACCGCGCGCGATCTGTCCTTCCTCTTCCTTGACCTATCCTCTCCCCTTACATACACACACACGCACACACACACTTACACTAACATGCTCTAAACTACCACATATTCCGGGAGGCCGGTCGGGAGTTTAGAGCTTGTCCCGGCTGGGGTGGTGCCCCGCTGGTGGGAGAGTCCTGGTTAGGGGGAAACCCCACTACCCGACGGTAGGTCGGCGCCGGATCTCGCCATCCAGCGGGGAAAGATAACCGCGCATCTCCCGAGAAAGAAACATGCACTACACTAACGGGACTAATGACCAAAGCAGTTGACGTGCCCGGAAACACGAAAAAATCAAATCAAATCAAATTGTGTTTTACGTCTTGGTAATTAACTTCAGAACCTGCAACGAAATCACTTTTGCAGCTGGCCTAAGACTCACCCAAGCGATAACTCAGCCACCGAAAACGTAACACCAATCACAAGCAAACTGTTCCATTGCTCCTGACAGCCCAGATTCGCCAACTTAACCCAATTCCTGCCGGGTGATAGAGTAGAAAACTTAGGTGGAACACGCGCTACCTACCAGCTGGAAACGTCTGGCAGTTCACCCGCTCCGAAGGGGGTTTGCGGTGGGGTTTCTTGTAATCAGGCTGGCTGTCGGCTGCAGGCTCGCTCAGGGGCCGGGACGAGGAGGCCTTTGGACAGTGTTGCCACCCTGGAGGAAAATGATCGTTTTCGTAGGATCGTAGGAACATTTTGTTCTTCGTGGGATACACGATGATGTCCGTGTGATAACACTGCTCGTTTTTTTTTTCACGACTGGGGGGGAAAAGTGGGTTTTATTGTTAGCAAATGGGAGACTAAATTGAAGCATTTCTTCCGTAGGGGGATATGTACTCCCTCCGGATTAAATAGTGTCTCCCTTGTTTACATTAGGACAAAGAAAACAATCGACCCGTTTGAGAAAAAAAATTAAGTATTTGAACACAACGTGAAATAAAAGTTATTTGTTCTTCTTTGCTTCTTCCCCGAAATACGCCAGCACATTTTCACTTACATTTAATATTTATTTATACTTACACCAATCTTTAAATTTGCTGCATCATACATTAGCTTAGATATTTTGGCCATCAATTTCTTATAGCTTCATTAGCAGCATTAGATATTCATTAGATAACCATGACCTCCATTAAACACGTAGCTCTTTATTGATAGTTTCCATGGCATAAAAAAACATAACAAACTGTAACAAACATTACTCACGGATCACGAATTTTAAATTCCATAAATTAATATTTTTAAAACATTTTCTCAAACTATTATGGTCGTGAAAAAAATAGCATATACAACTCCGGAGAGAAATTATTTCTTCCTCTATATAATTGGTTCTTCCTCTATATAATCGTCGGGCTAAAGCTCTGTAGCTACAATTACACTTTGCGAAAAAAAAATGAATTTCTCTCCCTGGAAGTATAATCTACTATTGTTCGAAAATGTTTAGCCTTGGAAGGTTATTTTAATGAAAATCTATAAACGTGCAATGTGTGTGTGTCCGATTTTGTGTTCCTTGTGTGAAATAATTACGTCTTCTGATACTTATTTGCTTTTGTTGGGCAAGTCATTTGTGAAATATCCGCTACTGATACACTTAACTTTACAGGAGAGCAAAAAACGTTTTAATTAATTAATTCAGGGATTAATGATATTCAACTGAAGGTAATATTTAAACAAAACTATTTTTGTGAAAGTTTTTTTTTAATATCATTAATTCCTTGTGTTTTTAGCATTAGTTTAAAGGTGGTTTTTGCTCCCCTGCAAAATTAAGTTTTTTTGACTTATCTTATTTACCGGGGTCAAAGATATAAATAATAATAATAATAATAATAATAATAATAATAATAATAATAATAATAATAATAATAATAATAATAATAATAATAATAATAATAAAAAATAATAAAAGTGCCAGTCCGGATAGCCAAGACCGCTAAGGCAGTAGTGCCGTGGCGATCTCGGACGGAAGGATCGCGGGTTGGAGTCCCGCCTCGGGCATGGGTGTGTTTGTGTATGTCTGTTTGTGTGTGCCGTCCATTCATCCTTCATTATCATCATCATTTCATCTTCCATCCCCTAGGACTAACAACCCTGCTTATGAGTTTCGGCACACAACATGCTACCTTCTTACCTGTTCAATGTGGACGTACAATTCTATACAGAATTACGTTTTTTAGATGTTCTGTTGATTGTAACTGGTTATTTGAATTGATGGGAATAGCTACAAATTATCCTCTTTTTTCAAAATAATAACTTAACGTTTTTTACACTTTTTCAATTGGGAAATTGTTTGCTTTGCAATCCGTAGATTAGGACAAGAAAACAGAAAATCGCCACCATAAAACATAGTTTTCAGTGCATTAGCACCTAATGATACAGAATTACTCGTATCATCTGTAAGTTGATGTAAAGTTCGAATAACCAGGAACGACGTACTCTTGCGTCGTTTGCTTGGTCTATTTTGTTCATTTACGGGGACATTTGCCTTGAAACCAAAGTTGTTGGAACCTCGATGATCGATTCAGGATTGTGAACAGAAGCTTGAATTGCCCGAAAAAGCATGAGTAGACTGTATTCTGTCGAGGGTAGAATAATAAGGTTTCTTGAAGCTCAGCGTATATTGCGGAGTGCGTTCAATCGAGCGTGGACGTCGATCGGGTGAGTGTGTTCTAAGTGTACTTACAGGTATTTATAGTACAATATTGTAAACTTTTTGTGTCAATATTGACATCACGTTCCTCTGGTCAATTATCCACTAACTTTAGAGTGAATTTAATGTTTTGTAAGTACAAAATTCATTTTCTGAAATATTAGGGAAGAAATGAAGATATAACTTTTATAGGGAATTGATTTGAGTAGAACAAAATTGTTACCCTTTGTAACATTACAGATATTTTACGTAATGTAGAATACTTATCTACCTTTACATTGACACTAATTTTAATGTGCGGAGACTGCATTATTTAAATTTATTTCTCGGTAGGTGCGCCGCTGGGAGTGACGCGACTTCAATTGTATGAAATTCTTTCTCGCGACTCTGACCGGGAGGTCCTAGGTTCGAGTCCTGACGGCGGCAGGATTTTCGACACTAGCTTTTCAGCTAGGTCGAATTCAGTCGCTGTCTAGAGGAGAATTCTAGTGGCCGGCCGCTCTGATCGGTAGTTTTCCGTGGTTTCTCCGATCAACACCAGGCGAATGCCGGAGCAGTACCCTACCAAACGGGCCACGGACCGCGCGCGATCTTTCCTTCCTCTTCCTTGTCCTATCCTCTCCTCTTACACACACACACTTACACTAACATGCACTACTCTACCACATATTCTGGGAGGCCGGTCGGGAGCTTAGAGGTAGTCCCGGCTGGGGCGGTGCCCGCTGGTGGGAGAGTCCTTTTTAGGGGGAAGCCCCACTAGCTGACGGTAGGTCGGCGAAGGATCTCGTCATCCAGCGGGGGAAGATCACCTCCAACTACCGAGAAAAAACATGCACTACACTAACGGGACTAATGACCAAAGCAGTTGACGCACTCGGAAACACGAAAAAAACAAACAATCAATCAATCAATCGTTCTCGCGAAAGTCTTGTTTCCGAAGCAAATACAACACGTGTGAGGAAGCTTATTGTAGATTTCGTTTTATTAAGAATAAAAATATTCCAGACAAGTTTATTAACAGTAATATTAAATTATTTACTATTAATATTGTACATTGTTGGAACGCAAGTGGAAGACACAAGGAACATTTTTTGAAACACAATAACAATTTGTTAAGAGAAGAAACGACTTTTCTTCCACAACATAAAAGTGACTTATCTATAAGTCATAAATCACAACGAGAATTTGACATATTAAGTTCTAGGACAGAGAAAAGCGTACAAAAACCTTAGTCGAGAGCCAGTTGAGAACTAGCGTTTGCAACACAAACGGTTTTTACAAAACAAGGCAAACGAAATGTGGCAGAAGTTATACCAAAAGCTACGATTCTCAAGTCCTTGTTCTTTAAGAATAATGAAGCGCTAGCACGTTCCAAAGAAGAATGTTTAGCATCTAGAAGAATGTGTAATGTCTAGAAGAAGCCGCAGCATTGATTGTCGATGCAAAATTGAGCCATTCACTACATATTTGATTAAGAAAACGTGTGAAAGAGAGAAATTGTGACTTATACCCAGGTTATAACAAATTGTTAAAAGTGAAACAGTAGGGCTACACCAAAAATATAGTTATTTCGGAGAAAGAAGCTGAAGTTACATTACATCGATCATACCGCACATCGTTTACGTTTAGTACAGAACGAAGTTTTCAGTACAGTTGTTAATGGGCACAAAAATTCCAATTGGGAAATCATATACAAATGGTGTTTTGATGGAACTCAAACTATGAACAAAAATTTCTTGAAAGCACATATACTACTGATTCTGATTTCTTGTTAATCAATTGTTCCTTGAGAAACGATAGCAAAAACAGAGAATGTGGAACAAATAATTTGGCAGAATCTTCGTTCTTTGTCAACACGATTTTGCATGAAAATTAAATTTCAATTCATAAAAGAAACTCATGATATTGCTCAGGAGAATGAATACATAGAAAGACAAATATTACACTGATTTACGTAGAGAATACTAAACGTATATTCTTATATGCAGGCGATAATACTGTTAAAAAAATACATAATCTTGTATATGTTACCCAATAGTAGATATGAATGTTAAAATATTCAAAAGCACATAAATTTAACAATGAGATGTATTATTTAGTTGATTTCAATTCCAAAAAAAAAACAATGTCCCCGGAAATGTTCAAATTGGACCACAGTTCGTCGATCCTAGAAGACACGACCCTGGACAGTGTTGCCACACTGGATGAGAATCGTCGTTTTGCAGAAATTGTTTGTTCTTCGTGGAATGTCTGTTAGATAATAATGCTCTTTTGTTATTGTTTATTATTTTAGTGAAAATCTATAAACATTTCACGGTAACGTTTAGAATAGGTGTTAACAAATTTTAACAGGAACATTACGTAATTCTACAGATTCTTTCACTATCATGTTTTCCTTGCCACTTTTGCAAACTTGATTAGTTCTCTCTCTCTCTCTCTCTCTCTCTCTCTCTCTCTCTCTCTCTCTCTCTCTCTCTCTCTCTCTCTCTCTCTCTCTCTCTCTCTCTCTGTTTGAAACTTAAGTAAATGAGGAAAAAAACTAATGTATTAAAGGTTGTCGCACACGCAATTACATTAAAAAATAAATGAAATGTAGTTCCGCCAATTCAAAATATATTTTCTCTTTTATTTATTAATTAGTAAAATAGGTTTTGATTTCATATTAAAATCAATGTAAATAATTAAAAGAATTGTCGAAGGGCGTGGTTTTCTCTAAGGTGATTTGTTATAAAATTTTCACCAAATATTCAAATGTAACAATAATATCTAACAAATATGTATCTAGAAAAGTAAATTAAAATACCATTAATATTTTGACAAATATTTTCAGTTCTCAAGGAACACTTCCTGACTTCAGAGATGATGAACCACTTTAATTTTTAATGGTCTACTAAAAATTTCTACTACTTCCCTAAACAATAAGGATTTTCAGTTATATCTCAGTAGTTTTTTCAGGTCAAAAATGTGAAATGTCTGTAATAAGTTCTTTCTTGCAAAACGGAACTCTGCGATTTGCGTATATTTCATTAGTTGACTGCAGGATATGAACGGAAATGCGTCTTTCCTTAAAAAAGAGATTGACTAAACATATAGTCGATGTACAGAGAATAGAAAGAGGGAAAATGGTTGCAGATATGAGAGTGTACTGGATAGAGATAAGATAAAGAGGAGGGACAAATAGTAAGAGGTCAAACATGCAGTTGTTTATAATGAAACAGCTTGGTGATAATCAGAAATAGAGAGAGAGAGGGAGAGAGTGACAGAGAGAGACAGAGACAGAGAGGGACAAAGGGGGACAGAAAGGGACAGAGAGTGACAAAGAGTGACAGATAGTGACAGAGAGGGACAGCTAGGGATAGAGAGGGACACAGAGAGACAGAGAGAGACAGAGATAGAGAGAGTCCGAGAGAGTCAGAGAGAGACAGAGAGAGACAGAGATAGAGAGAGTCCGAGAGAGTCAGAGAGAGACAGAGAGACAGAGAGAGAGACAGAGAGAGACAGAGAGAGTCAGAGAGAGAGTCAGAGAGAGAGACCGAGAGAGAGACCGAGAGAGAGACAGAGAGAGAGACAGAGAGAGACAGAGAGAGACAGAGAGAGACAGAGAGAGAGAGAGACAGATGAAATATGAATGGATATTATTGTATAAATATATTTATTCCGAGAAAAACTCCCACAAAAAGAATTATCTTGGAAATCACTGGCGTTATTTCACTGGTCATTAAGTAAAAGATTTGAAGTAGTGGAATTATATTTGAAACGTTTATTTACGGTAATAGAATGTATTTGTTATTGGACTACATCATTCTCTCGATATTTAATGAGAATGTTGTATGATCATATGTTTAAAACGATGAGCAATAACCCAACTGAAGATAGAAATAAATGAACGAATAATAGTCTTCTTTTTACCGCAGACTACGAAAATTTTCTATTATTTCTTTTCGCGTCTCCTGAGAATGAGGCTCCAGTACCCCCCGTCCGGAGCTGCCAACCACGCAACACAAACCGCTCGCAAGGTGTCAGTGACATACCCGGTAGCACGATACACAAAAGTGTAATCTCGATCAAGAAATTGATAAAATCCTCCATGATTCGTGGTGGCCCAGAGGATGAGCTCAGTGATGACTTCGATTACTCCGGTCATCCACAACATTTTGATGTAAAGTTTAATTCTGAAAGAAAAAATGAGATATGCGTGAGTTTAAATGTAAACCGTAATCCATGACGAAGATACAGGCTTCAAAATATAACAAACAATGTTTGTAAAAATACATTTCATATTATAAATAAAGAAACAGACACATGTTTCGGGAATCTTGTCTCATTTTCAGTGGCACAATGGATCGTGGAACTTCAGTCGGCACCATCTGATGTAGTACTGTGCAGAGTACTGTAACTGACTTCTAATTGTATGTATTTGGCGTTCTGGGTCGGTAGTCCGACTTCGCCGGCCAGCTCCCGGTGTCTCCCATACCTGGGTCTAGTTAAATTCCCATACTTGGGGGTAAGAGCGATATGAGGCGAACATGACGTATTCTCTTCACCTTAACTAACAAGATCCTCCTCCTTGAGCTTTTCTTCTTCACACAGCTACAGAAACTGGGACGATTTTAAAGGAAAGCTTCAATTCTATTTTTGCCTCAACAAGGAATCGAACCTGAGGACCACAGCACGGGAACCTAGTACGCTACCCATGAGCCATCCCAGAGGCTGACTTCTAATTTATTATAAATTATAATAGAGATGGATTTAACTGGCACACCGTTTTTTTTCTGACATATCTTACTGTGGGGTCTGTGAGACCCCACGATATTTTTGTCAATATATTCTGTATTTTCGCAAAGAAGATAAACATTTCCCATTGTTCACCTTCAAAGTTAAATCCGAAAGATTACTATGCAATAAAATGTCTAAACAAGAACATATTAAAGGGAAAATTAATAATAAACTTTAATGCTACTCCAACTTTTGGTTACAATTTTTTTCAATAAGAAAAGTATTTCGTCAATAAGAAAAGTTTTAATAAGAGTTTCAATTTCAATTTCAATAAGAATTTCAATTTCAATTTCAAACGTTTCAATTTCAATAAGAAAAGTTCGCGTCTTGTGACGAATTCTCAATAACAAGCTTCCATTTTAAATGTACTGGAAAAACTAAATTCTATCACAATTTTCTTATTAAAGGAACGGCATTTGTAGAGTGCACTTTGTCCCTTTAACTATGTCATAGCACATGCACAGAAATGTAAAAATGTTTGGTTATCTATTGCTTTATTATCTGAATAAATATATCCATTACCAGTCACTGCAATATGATACTCTAAGGCAGGGCCGCTGAGCTATCTGCTCTGAGGAGCTGATTGCTCTTTGCTGTTTCCAGCAGCTCGATCGGCAGACGGAGCAGATGACGTCATATTTAGAGAGCGAGTTTCCTAAGGATGAGCCAGTGACAGCTTGTGCTGGCAACATAACTGAAGGTTCTATGGTCGTTGTGCCCTCGAGCCCATCAGACTCCCTCCCTGCATTCATTCGTTCGCAGTTGGCTAACTTGTAAATGGATTCGACCCTTCCTTTTGTGATGTCCTCGTCCGACAAAAATATAGTGCGCCACGAGAAATAATTGAAATTAGGAAGTGCAGTTTTATGTGCTCTTCTGTAAAAATGCTTTTTTTATTCATATATTACATTGAATTTACTTTTTGAGTGATAAATATGATGTTTATTTTAAAACCGATACTTGCGAGATGCGTACCGATGCACGTGGTTCCGGCATTTCTGCTGTTGTGTAGCTTTCTATTAACATTCGTGGTAGTTTTCTTTTACTGATTGTGAGAGCATGTCAAGAGATTTTCCACTTACGAAATAAAATTTAAATATTTCCCAGACTCGCGTACGTGCATATACCTCAGCGAAACTCTTAGACTTCTGAATAGGGATGTTTTCACGGGAGCCATTAGCACTTTACGAAGGGGCGTAGCTAAACAGCTGTCGCAGCGGAGGGATACTTCCCTGAAATACATGTAATATTCATTTGTTTTGGCGAACTTTGACTCATCCTTAGGAAAATTGTTCTATAATCGACCGGCAGCTTTGGGCAGTGTGAGTCGCGTCGTGCGTTTTCGGAGTATCTGCTATTGCTCGGACCGAAAAAGTCTCACTGCTCTAGGAAATGATATTACGAGGGAAAACGGTAAAATATTTTTGTAACACTTATTGTAACATTTACTACATATACACATTTTTGTAATTTGAAAATACAAAGACAATTTCCCACACAGCACGAAAATAGAAGTTTCGTTTTGCAGATTGCACCCAGATATGCCAAATTTTTAGTTGCGAGAGAGTGCTCAATCACATTAAGAATTTTGTTTGTTCAGTTAAATAGAGATGCTCATTAACTGCATGAAAAATCGTTGATTATCTCTTTGTTAATACCACGCGTGAAATTAATATTCACCGTGAAAATTCCGCCGTGAAAAATTCCGTACGCGAAAACTACTCGTTTTCTTTCCAAAAATTGACCGGAAGCGGTAGCTCAGTGCATCAACTGTTGTCACTGCATAGTCTCTGACCGGAAAGTCCTAGGTTCGAGTCCTGATGGCGGCAGGATTTTCGACACTAGCTTTTCAGCTAGGTCGAATTCAGTTGCAGTCTGGAGGAGAATTCTAGCGGCCGGCTGCTCAGATCTGTGTTTCTCCGATCAACACCAGGTGAATGCCGGAGCACAACCCTAACAAACGGGCCACGGACCGCGGGCGATCTGTCCTTCCTCTTCCTTGTCCTATCCTCTTCCCTTATACTCACACACTAACATTCACGACACTATCACATATTCCGGGAGACCGGTCGGGTTAGAGCTTGTTCCGGCTGGGGCGGTGCCCCGCTGGTGGTAGAGTCCTGGTTAGGGGGTAACCCCACTATTCGACGGTAGGTCGGCGCCGATCTCACCATCCAGCGGGGAAAGATCACCGCCATCTCCCGAGAGAAAACATGCTCTACACTAACGGGATTAATGACCAAAGAACACGCCCGGAAATACGAAAATATCAATCAATCAATCCAAAAACTGTAGCATCACTTGTTACGTTATTAGGAACTGGCCATAAGAGTTTTCCTTTCGAAAATTCGCCGTTTTTTCGCGCACGAATACAATACTATATCATTTTAAGAAGTAAGGGCGAAAATATAAAACATTCGCAAGGGTCTCGAAGATGTATCGTACCAGTTACGGGTTGAATTCACACTTACGTTTTCGTGTCAACAGTTGTTCTCCTGCCACCTCCATTTCTGCCTTCCGTTGTTTTTCTTTGACCGGCCTCAGTATTTACTGCTGGAGAGAGATTTCCCTTCGCCTGGTGGTGTCTCAAGGCAGCTTCGTCCTCTTCCCGCCGAAGAACAGAGTTGCCTCGCCTGAGGTATTGCACTTTTCTAAAAGTGACCGAAAAATGAGAGATATATCAATTTTTTTAAAATCTTGAAATAATGTATAGACGCTTATGAACATTTTGGCATATTATTTATTGCAAAATTGTTGTTTTTTTGTTTATTTTATTGTTTTTTGGATGTGTATCAGCTCAGTCGGGCTAGCGTTTTAGCACTTGTGGTTTCGCATAAAATAGTTCTGAAACTATTGACTTTTAAATGCTGTGGTTTTCGCATTTTCTTATTCAGTTATCTTGTTTATCTGAGTAATTTGTCGAGAATGTTGTTTTTCTGTGTTTTTAAAGTTAAGTGCTATTTTATCTCTCTTGGGGTAAGCGGTGGGATAACCAGGTGTGTGAATGAAATGTCAACTCTTTCAAATCAAATGACAAAACCGAAAGGTGTTTGTTAGACAGCTTGTGAACAAAGTAAACAGATTCAATCGGGAGGTCAACAATTTGTGTAATGCGAAAAAAAAAAAACGATTAGTAGTGAAAACCCTAATTCATAACTGATCTAGTCAAGCCTTCCTCCTCAGATATGTCAGCTGAGAAAATGACCAAAGAGCCAGAAAATGAAGGGAAAACAGCTCCTAGATGACCACAAGAAAGAGCGTAATCCACAAAATGGAGCAGGTTGTTTTTAAGTAAAATAATACAATAAATATGATGATGGGTAATTACTTGCAAAACCTATAGGAACGATTTTCTCAAAACAGTTTTTCGTTATAAATGCCCCGTTTTCTCATAAATTATTAAACCCATTTTATTTATTCTTGGGCGAATTGCTCTACTAAATATCCTAAAGTTGTGGATCTACATTTGCGAGGCTAGCATTATTTGTCATTAAATTTTTAAAAAAATAGATGTCTGGGGAAAAGTTATATTTCAGTTTCCTGTCAAGCAATTCTGTTGTTGCAATGTTGATCAGTACAACAAAAAGGGTACAGATGATGT
This sequence comes from Teleogryllus occipitalis, assembly GCA_011170035.1. NCBI lineage: Eukaryota > Metazoa > Arthropoda > Insecta > Orthoptera > Gryllidae > Teleogryllus > Teleogryllus occipitalis. Next base: position 24,028 of record BLKR01009688.1, read on the forward strand.
CCAGTAATAATTTCAAATCGGTATATTCAAAAGTTTATGGGTCATCAATATTAAGAATTTAACATGAGTAACATAAGAGGGAGAATCTCACCTTAACGTGACCACGATGCAGATGAAGTTTATGAACACTAAGCATCCCACAGGGCCATAATAGAAGAGGATGGTTCCGCTTTTCACAGAAGTATAACCTTTATCTAAAAATAAACAGAAATAAAATAGTTTTTATGTATGTGTGTACGCATGAATTTATGTATATACGTATGTACAGTCGACTCCCTTTATAGTGAACTTCTGGAGACTACATCGCTATATCAGAGGTTCACTGTATCCGATAATGCCAAAATTAAAATAAAACTTTTCGAAACGATTGGTTTTATTAATGTAGAGATAAAGCGAAATACAATAACAGGACGAACTGAAAATTTCAATATCTTTGTTTGTCCTTAAATAAATAAAATTATTTTTAATTTTTGCTTCGTACTTTTTACTTTCTCGTATACGTACGTATATACGGAGTAATAAACATAGTGTAGAGAAAGTTATGTAATGCTGCGCGAAAAAACCGCGAATTTTCGACACAAAAATTCATTCCCGGGCCACGAAAACAAGTAAGTGGATAAATCCAGTTGCTAATTTAAGAAAAAAAAGCCCCTTACACGCGGTATCACCAGGATCCCTATTTTGTGGGTCCTTGATGCCGAAAATTCAATTGAAAGCAAAACGTCCATCTGTTCGTCCGTCTGTCGTATGTGAACAAACCTAGCACCTAAATCAAACGTACGATCTTTCCAAAGTGAAGAACCCCCTGTCCACATGGCTCTAGCTGAAGCTTCGAAATTTTGAAACACATTCTTTAAAATTTGAGGGTACTTTACATGAAGACTGCCACACATTTTCAAAGTTTTCTCAAGAAAGGCTCCAAATTTGTTCTTGAAATTTCTTGTAAGAATAGAGTAAAATACACATATAAGTGTGGTATAGGTCTGATTTTCACGGTTAACTCTGAATTTCCGAAAATTGCAACAATTTGAATTTTTTCGGCGTCTTACTACAACCATAAAATTGAAGATAAAGATTTTTTCTTCAAATAAATTTGTTGTCCATAAATAGTTCTTTTATTAAAGTCATGTAGTTTCTTTTGAAAATTTTAGAAGATTTCGAGCAATATTGCACCCAATTTTAAAAATAACAAAAACAAGATTTTCTCAAAAACGGGTACAAATTTTTCCTTTGAATTTTTGATAGGGGTAGTGCTAAATGTACCCTATATGATAAAATAAACACCATGTTACTTTATTCTTTAATCTTTTAAAAAATTACAGAAATGATATTTTTACTGGTTTCTTCCGTCGTTAAAATTTACATTATAGATATATTTCATTGTTCAATGGGGTTCTTAACACATGATTTTCAAAGTATCTATGATGATGGTTTTTGAAATGTCCGTAAGTTCTCCATTGTAATCGTAAGTTCTCCAATTGTAATCTCAATTGTAATCGTTGAGTACAATTGAACTGAATTGGCAAATTTTGTGAAATGTAAATTTTTTTAAAAACTATGGAAAATTCTCTACAATGTAAAAGAGTTCAATTCTTTCCGATATTCCGAAAGCTTGATTCTGACCAAGATATTTGAGGCCCCGAATTCAATAAATGCTAAAAAATGTAGGTGTTTTTAAATCATAAATAGGATAAAAATATATATTGCAACAACACGAAAAGTAAACCATCATGTCAATTGAAAAAAATCTGAATATTTTATTTTATACCATTTTCTTTATGTATTGTACATATTACCGCAAAAGTGTTCTTTCTGCATTCACTCGCCTAGAGAATTTGCCAACGATTTAGGGATAAAACAGACACCATGGCAAGAACGTTGTTATTAAAATTTATTTGTGATGATACAGTCTGAACACGAGATCTGTGGAATATAGAAAAAAATATTACGTATATGTGTGTCTGTGAGTGTGTGTGTGTCAGTCATTATACATATTCATTTTCTGGTTTAAGTGTCATCGTAATGTATTATTTACGTAGTGATTTATTTCATGTACATCCGTTGGAATCATTTTATTACTGAAATGGTATGCTGTTTGTGTCTTCGAACATTGCACCAATTCGTCCTGTGTATTGTAAATCAAACCGCTACTACCTAAGTAAGTAAGTAAATAGTTGAGTAGATTAATTGGAATTTCGCTGCTATATTTTGCGTTCATCATTGCATTTCATAATAGACAATAGTCGTTACGTATTGCTTTCCCTACTCCAAAGTGCTTGAAGTAATACTTGAAGTAAAGGCGAATTTAAATTATTGTTCTCAAAACCCACTCCAAACTTTTCTTTTAATTTTTTCCTCGGATAGATCAAAAGGACACTTAAAAAACGGTCCATTTTCATTGAACTCTCTAATTTTCGAAATTTACACGAATTATAAATGAAGCTCAGTAAATGTTCTGTTGTAGCACCACAAGTTATATTCAGCAACTAGGGAACCGAAACATTAATAAATTGTGACGAATCATTTTTGATGTCGAAACAAACCAGCCGGGAAGAAAGATGGGAACAAAACCGAAAACCAGACGAAACAGATTCGGAAACTAACTAGTACGAGATAGTCTGTGCCATTCTGTAGCACCACTAGTTTACACATACGTTGTAAATAGCTCGTTATAAATTGCTCGTGATAAATAGCTCGTTATATATAACAGGTTATATATAGCTCGTTATAAATAGCTCGTTATTGTCTTTGATAAGGAGCTCGATATACACTGCATTACTTACCTGGATAGAAAGGATCGAAGTTACGAAGGAAATATGAAAACCGTTGAATAATTCTACATGATCTGTTATGGAGGGAATTATGAAAGGAAATTGTGGGAGGGAAATATGAAAAGACAAACCGAGTTCAGTTAATATTAATTAATTAGTTAATAAGTGGTTAGGCGGAAGAATGGGTCTGATGGCCCGAGCCTCGCCATATCAATAAAGGCATTATTATTATTATTATTATTATTATTATTATTATTATTATTATTATTATTATTATTATTATTATTATTATTATTATTATCTATATATTTAAAAAAATAAGGTATTCTGCCATGGCTTCGTTTAGAGCTTCTACTGAACCGATTGTAGTATTTTTTCCTTTAAATGAAAGAATGTGATCCCTAGATGTGTTATCAGATATTGTTTGTGTTGATTCACCAACATTTACGGTGTAAAGTAATTAATTAAATCATTCTTTAATAGTACGCTTATCAATAGTCAATTGTTTTTTTCCAAAGGGTGGCTGTTTTAAAATTGAGTTGACAGATGTGCGTCCCGGCCGCTTGATGGTGGCGCTGCTTGATGTTTTGTTTTGATTGTTGAGATTTGTTCACAATTTGTCAAGGTTTTGTTTCAGTGTAATAATTGCATTGTGAAGATGACAGTTTGCATATACAGTATTTGCTTTTGTAGTGTATTTTGTAGAGAACATTCGGACAGTGTGTTTTGTTCGGTTGTAGTGAAGTTGTTCACAGGTTATGTCGAATTCCGAATCGTTGCCCACGCGCCCCAAAAGACGCAAACGTAGTACATTGACTGGGAGCAGGGAAAGAGAAAGTCAGCGTATGTGTCGTGATTGTGAGGTCATTTCGTTTTCTGTTATTGTCTATGAAATGTCAGTTTTGTTCTACTTTGTACTTCCCATGTCAGAGAAATTCGGTAAACGAGTTTACTGTGTGTTGTTTACATGGGAAAATAAGTTTACCTTCGAGCAATATGCCAGAAAAAATCAGTTGTTTATAGGAGATTATGACACATCAAAAAAACTTTAGAAATAATATCCGTCAGTATAATAGTGGTCTTTCTTTTGTGTAATTTGGTGCCGATATTGCATTGCCACCAGGTCATGGGTCATACGTGTTCAAAATTTTGTGAACTCCACATCAAAGAATATCTTCGTTATACCCTGAAGATTCAAACAATGCAACATATTGTGAACATTAGTTTGGGCACAGTATTTTACATTTATCTTAGATCACACCGTCATATTTTGACGGGTTCTCACTAGTTATTATTATTATTATTATTATTATTATTATTATTATTATTATTATTATTATTATTATTATTATTATTATTATTATTATTATTAAGTAAATCCGAATCAATAAAATTAGGTAAAATTAAAATTATATATTTTCCACGGGCGTTAAATGATGCTAAAGATATCGGGCGCCAAAAATCCCTCAAACCAAAGACCCTGGGACATTTTGTCACCGCTCTATAATTAGAACTCTTATTTCGCCCTTGGTTCGTAAATAACTATTTTATTTGTGTCGCTTATTTTATAATCATCACCTATGTAGTATGGTTCCTTATAACACACTCTTGTCTCCATTAGCGTTGGCTTGTACCAAGGAATCTCCATTTTAAGCTCAATTCGATCTCGTGGAGTAAACAGCAGGTAACATGATATAGTCATGATCATTGGTAGTCCCCATGCACAGACTGAAAATGCAAGAAATCTCTTCCTCCCGCTCCTCTTTGGGGCTGCTACCTGCAATCTGCAGAAACAGAAAATTTACGTATAGTATTTGATATTTGTATAATTATAAAAAAATTTGAATAATATTTAAAAGGGCTTTTGTTTAGACAGAAATTAGTGCTTTCTATTCAATCAAATTTCGAAATATTTAAAAAGAAAAGTTGTGCACCTTAGATGCGCTATCACTAGTTCTTATCAATTGGTTTTATATAAAAACTTGTAATTTTTAATAAAGTATTAATGTTAATGGAATGAACGTTTTTCTGCCTTCTTTGTTTACATAGTATTTTTTTAAGAAAAGTACAACATACAAATTATTTGTAGTTATTACAAACTAAGTAATATGGATCATGGTTCTTATTCTACCCCGACTGTTCAGAGCTTGTAAAATCTGCACCTATATGTGAAATTGAACATTACTTGATATTCTAAGCGATTGAACTAAACGGGTGTGCCTCTCTGCTCGGTAATAACCTTAAATAAAGCCACCGGTAGCGGTGGTTCAGTGCATCAACTGATGTCACTGTAGCGCTTCTAACCGGGAGGTCCTAGGTTCCCACTCCCAACGGCGGCAGGATTTTCGACACTAGTTTTTCAGCTAGGTCGAATTCAGTCGCTGTCTGGAGGAGAATTCTAGAGGCCGGCTGCTCTGATCGTTAGTTTTCCGTGGTTTCTCCCATCAACACAAGGCGAATGCCGGAGCAGTACCCTACCAAACGGGCCACGGACCGCGCGCGATCTGTCCTTCCCATTCCTTGTCCTATCCTCTCCCCTTACACACAGATAATAACATGCACTACACTACCACCTATTCCGGGAGACCGGTCGGGAGCTTAGGGCTTGTCCCGGCTGGGGCGGTGCCCCGCTGGTGGGAGAGTCCAGGTTAGGGGGAAACCCCACTAGCCGACGGTAGGTCGGCGCCGGATCTCACCATCCAGCGGGGGAAGATCACCGCCATCTCCCGGGGGGGAAACATGCACTACACTAACGGGACTAATGACCGAAGTTGTTGACGCGCCCGGAAACACGAAAAAATCAATCAATCAATCAATCAATGAATTAAATAAAGCCTGTTTTACACGGTCATTATTTCATCATTTTTCTGTACAGAAACTGGATGGCAAAAGGACGTTCGGTTCTATGCGTAGCGAAACTGGATGAACGTGATTCCACCGTTTTACACGGTCATTTCTGGTCTGTACGTAATCGTGATGAAAATACTTCCTCTATACGCCGCAAAAAGCGCTGGAAGTTTAACACTTGAACATCGCATTTACGGAAACAAATTAAATTAGCGGGAAGAATGATAAGATAGTTACGAATTCGCACAATAAGGAGTAGAAAGACGTGTGAGGTATTGTGGTTTTATTTGCGAGAGGGTTCACTGAACGCAAAGACTTCATATCACAAACAACACTCGAAATTAAACAAAACGTGCCCACGCTACGCACCAGATATATATACTCCGTGCCGAAGAACCCACGCAATCGAAGAAAGTTTCAAAAAGTGACACTATGGGCGCCGTAGTCAAACTGGATGAAATCTGTACGAAAAAATGAAGCATGCATCATTTTTTCGTACAAATTACATCCAGTTTGCTCAGTATCGACGGGAAATGAAAAAATGACCGTGTAAAACAGGCTTAAGAATAGTTCGTGTTGACAAGATTGTATTGTATTGTTATCGTTTACGAAGAGACGTGTAGATCAAGTGACGGAGGATAAGAGGTTGTTGAAGAAAGAGATAAATTACAGGCTTAATATGGATGTGGGAAAGTATTGAAGAGGGGTGGGGTTTTACATGCGAGAGTTCTCCGACATGTTCGCTAGTCATGATAAAACAGTCACTACACTAATGGGACTAATGACCATAGAAGTTGACGTTACCGGAAACGTGCTCGTACATTAACCCAGCAGTGCACGCAGGTGGTCTGATAGACCCGGGAAGCCTTTACTCGAATATTGTGATTGCAGTTTGGCCGCACGTGACCACTGCTTCCAGGTACTGTTTCCTTCCACAGATGAGTCACACTTCTTTTGAGAAAGAAAATACTACTCGCGCAACTTTTCTTGAACGATGACCTTGCTTCCCCCTCTCTTGAGCAATAAACATTTGAAGGCAAAAGCTTGCCGCGAGCACTGATAACAACATTCCAAGCATTAAAACTTCGTTGGCGCGAAACAGTAGCAAGTCATGCTAGTTGTTTTCATAGTCGAGAACTTCTGTTCAGCTTTATTACTATGATCTAAAGAAATGGCTGAGGCAGGTCCAAGTCCTTCAAGGGAGGCACCTAAAACTCCTATCTACTGTCCCTGCTGTTGCCTACCCAGAGCGATGACCTGGCCGCACACATAGCGGGTTTGACTTTGATTTTCCAGAGGTTGGCATTACAGTAAATACTCTAGTGGCCGACTTTGTAACTAATACCCCCACTCCGCTCGCATTTCTTCAATCCATCAAGAAGGTAAAGGAAAGATGCGCGAGTAGTATTGTTATCCTAGCGGTGATACATTACAAAACTTTGCACTGGTCTCAGAGACCACCTCCGTGCACTCGTGCCATGGCTTTCAATCGGTACTTCACCTCACTTAACAAGAAATTAGTTAGTTAATTAGTTAATGCCTTATTTTACGTGGCGAGACTCGGGCCATCAGGCCCGCTTTTCCGTCTAACCACGCAAATTTAGCTACGCTCCCTTCACCACCTAGCGGAGAAAGGAGGTATTATCTTTAGCGACGAAACAGGCGGATCTCAATTTTGCTCAGAGGCTTCTTTTAGGCTTGAGGATATTTTGCATGCAGTAAATCTACTACATGGGACAGCCGGCTTTACTTCCCCTCCGAAGGAAGGCGTAGGAAGGATTTTTTCGCATAATATTCGTGCCAAATATGCCAAAAGTTTTGTTTGGTATTCACTAACAGTTTGTAAAGCATTCAATGAAGGAAAGTGAACAGATGTGTATAATATACCAAATGCAATGAAAATAATGCTTCAGCCTATTTCTTTTTTTCACTTTTGTTAATTTACATACAAACCACTAAAAACAATGATAAATTATTAAAAAATATTTCTCCTTATTGAAAATAATATCCATCTTTTTTCTGGTACACACCTTTGTTCGAAATTACGAAGGGAAATTGGATGAAGGGAAATGCAAGCAGAAGGATCTGTGAGACCAGGTGCGTACACTGACATTATAGAAATAAGCGCGTTTACTGCCGGGTTAATAAAAAAAATCACTCAATCAGCAAACACATTCGATAATTTGAGTACTGTTCACGTAATTTTGCGTGAAAATACGGGTGAGAAAGTACGTGCTGTTTTAGCACCGCTGGGTTTTATACAGTGGAAATGTAATTCAGTTAATTATCATTCTCCATTTCTTTTGTTGAATCTTTGGTTATACTGAGTGGGCGAGAGTGTCTCAATACGAAAGCATACTTTATAAATAGAAATGATACGTTAAATAAAACTGCTTACCTGAAACCCATTGCCATGTTGATACAGAGGACGGTAATCCAAAACCAGGATGCCGTCAGAAGAAAGTACATAAAAAGTGCTGCAAAATAGAATACTAGTATTATTATCGAATATTATATATTATAGAATACTAGTATTATACTAGTATTATTATCGTTAATAATAATAATTATTATTATTATAAAAATAATGCGCTAGTAAAGTGTAACGTTGGTTTTTCAAATATATTCACATTATATCAAATTGCTTCGTTGAAACTATTCATTAATTCATCAGAACCAAGATAATTACATTTATCATGCTCGAACACTTATTGTCAAATATGATCCCGCGGGAATACACTATAACAACAACAACAACAACAATATTACAATTTGTGTGTATGAGTGTGTGCGAGCGAGTGCGCAACTGAGTGAGCGAGCGAGTGCGCAAGCGAGTACGCGAGGGAGTGCGCAAGCGAGTGCGCGTGCGCATGCGAGTGCGCTAGCGATTTCGCAAGCTAGTGAGCTGGCGAGTGCGCTAGCGTGTGCGCAAGCGAGTGCTCTAGCGAGTACGCAAGCTAGTGCGCTAGCGAGTGCGCTAGGAAGTGCGCTGGCGAGTGCGTGAGCGAGCGCGCTAGCGTGCGCGTGAGTGCGCTAGCGAGTGCGCTAGCGGGTGCGCTAGCGGGTGCGCTAGCAAGTGCGCAAGCGAGTGCGCAAGCGAGTGCGAAAGCTAGTGCGCTGGCGAGTCCGCAGGCTAGTGCGAAAGCTAGTGCGCTAGCGAGTGCGCTAGCGAGTGCGCTAGCGAGTGCGCTAGCGAGTGTGCTAGCGAGTGCGCTAGCGAGTGCGCTAGCGAGTGCGCTAGCGAGTGCGCTAGCGAGTGCGCGAGCGAGTGCGCGAGCGAGTGTGCGAGCGAGTGCACTAGCGTGTGCGCGAGCGAGGGAGCGCGCGAGTGCACTAGCGTGTGCGCGAGCGAGTGCCCAAGCGAATGCGCAAACGAGTATGCAAGCTAGTGCGCTAGGTAGTGCGAAAGCTAGTGCGCTAGCGAGTGCGTGAGCGAGTGCGCTAGCGTGTGCGCAAGCCAGTGCGCAAGCGAGTGCGCTAGCGAGTACGCAAGCTATTGCGCTAGCGAGTACGCAAGCTATTGCGCTAGCGAGTGCGCGAGCGAGTGCTCTAGCGTGCGCGCGAGCGAGGGAGCGCGCGAGTGCGTTAGCGAGTGCGTGAGCGTGTGCGCAAGCGAATGCGCAAGAGAGTGCGCTAGCGAGTACGCAAGCTAGTGCGCTAGCGAGTGCGTGAGCGAGTGCGCTGGCGTGTGCGCAAATAAATGCGCAAGCGATTGCGCAGGCGAGCGCGGGAGCTAGTGCTCAGGCCAGTGTGCATGCGAGGGTAAGTTCCTTGTACATAAATTGTGGGTTATATGGGAGGAGCGATGTGTTATAGAAGTAGCGCAAATATGGAGGTTCATGGCATGTAATTATGATTTAAATCAAATAATATTTGTATTATTTACTGTCCGACCCAATACGTTATTTTCGACGTACGAAAATAATGAATTTTCGTCAATGAGAAGAATGAAAATAAAATATACATATTTCACCCAGATTAACTTTAATGTGACTTTCGCGGGTACATATGCCCGTTGGTGATGGATTATGATTGGAAATTATCACATACTAGTGAGAACCCGTCAAAATTTGACGGTGAGATCTGAGATAAATGTAAAATTCTGTACCCAGACTAATGTTCACAATATGTTGCATTGTTTGGATCCTCAGGGTATAACGAAGATATTGTGTGTGGTGGAGTTCCTAAAATTTTGAACACGTATGGCCCATGACCAGGTGGCAATGCAATATCGACACCAAAAGACAGAAAAGAAAGAGGACTATTATATTGACGGATATTATTTCTAAAGTTTTTTAATGTGTCATCATCTCCTATAAACAACTTTGATTTCTTTTGGCATATTGTTTCAAGGTAAACTTATTTTCTCATTTAAGCAATACAGAGTAAACTCGTTTGCAGAATTTCTCTCACATAGGAAGTACAAAGCAGAACAAAACTGACATTTCATAGACAACGACCCAACAGAAAACGAAATGACCTCACTATCACGACACCTCCGCTGGCTTTCTCTTTCCCTGCGTCCAGTTAATGTACGTTTGCGTCTTTTGGGGCGCGTGGGCAACGATTCGGAATTCGACATAACCTGTGAACACCTGTGAACAACTTCACTACTTCAGTACAACCGAGCAAAGCCCACTGTCCGAATGTTCTCTACAAAATACACCACAAAAGCAAATACATGCAAACTGTCAACGCCACAATGCAATTATTATACTGAAACAAAACCTTGACGAATTGTAAACAAATCTCAACAATCAAAACAAAACATCAAGCAGCGCGACCATGAAGCAGCGTGCACTCACATATATCGACTCATATATATTGAATTTGAAACAGCCACCTTTGGAAGAAAACAATTGACTGTTGTTAAGCGTACTATTAAAGAATGATTTAATTAATTTACACCGTAAATGTTGGTGAATCAACACAAAGAATACCTGATAACACATCTAGCGATCACATTCTTTCATTTAAAGGAAAAAAAATACTACAATCGGTTAAATAGAAGCTCTAAACGAAGTCATGGCAGAAAACCTTATTTTTTTAAATATATAGATATGCCACACAACATTGCCCAGACGAATGTATTGAAGGCTGCGGACTCTTGGTGGACGCGAAGACAAAGTTGCGTTTGTCTCGAAAACTTCCGCATTATCCTTAAATTTCATTTAACTTACCGAAAGGAGTGCATGTTTTTTGAAGACTAATCGGTATATCGAATCGCACTCCGTCTATGACATCACTGATTGTTAAGAAGTACACAAGCTGCCCCGTATTGAAACCAAGGAGGCAGGCAGCATGACAACCCAGACACCATCCGTGGATCTTCCGCCGCATGTGTTTATCGCATGCGACTGATATCAGCGACGCAACCAACAGCAAACACGAAGCAATGCAAAGTGGTCGCAGTAACCAATAGACACCTCGCTCTACACGCGGATGTTCGCAGTAGAACAGACCTTCTTCCAAAGAGCCGCCAGAGCGGTAATAGTCGAAGCAAGCCCTCCACGTGGAAAAGAGAAATTCATGCTTTTCCTCGCGTGCCCAGGCAGCAGATCGGTACTCGGTTGGCGCCATCTGAAGAGATTGGCAGAAGCTATTCACTGCAATAGGAAACTCCGCGTCGAGATCTTTGGCGAAGGTAGAGTTAAATGGAGTCCAGGAATTTCGATCATCCGATTCACAGTCCCAGTTTCCTCCCCCCAGCACGTGATTGGGTCGGCAGCATTTCGTGATGCATTCGTCCTTGGAGCACTCCGTCTTGAAAACCAGTACGTACGGGGCAAGTGGAGGCAACGCCGCATCAATGCAGGAGAAAGCTTGCCTGCTTCCCCCTCCGGGTTTCGGCCGTACTGCAAACTTATCGTTAAAAATGGCCTGTGTTTTCCATCTGTCTACAGGGGGAGACTGGTGTTTATTCCACAAAGATGATCTATTTACAGAAACAATGTTATATCCTCCACGTAGAAATATCCCTTTAGTAATTATAACTTCAGAAACACGATCTAGTGCCACACCCGGGGGATACCACAACCGCATCCAATTCCCATCCAGTGGAGGAACGATGAAATTACTCCCGCTGTATCGCAAAGTGACGTTTTGAGGCCAATCAGTCTTCACACACGACTTCCCGTCTCCCGATACCATCTGAAATTCACTACAACACTTTCTTACAAGGATTTTTTCTCCTGCTTTGATCACACCCGCAATTGCCAACAGTAGCGTCAGATGGCGTGCTAGACTCGTCAGCAAACGCATGGTTGGTGAATGCAGACACACACACACACACACGTTGGATGAATTACTGCACACGAGTTTCCGTCGTACAAGAGTTCGGCTAATGGGCTGTTTTGCTTTCTCACGAAGTACAATCGACTCCGGTTGTAGTGAACTCGGGTATAGTGAACCCTCGGTTATAGTGAACTTACGTCACTGGTCCCGTTTCACTCACATGACAAATAAGGATAATGAGATTCGGTTATAGTGAACCTGAACCTCGGCTATTGTGAACGTAAGAAATAAGTCCTGGATGTTAATTGTATCTCGTATGTTATTAGGTGAGTGAAACGGCTTTCGACCAACAGTGGAAAAGGCATAGAAAAGTTTCAATACTGCATTACAATACTTAGAAACAGGACAATGCAGAATCAAGTATGAAGAGAGCACGAACTCTGAGTGGAGAAGGATCAAGATCAATTACTAATGAAAAAAATGTACGAAGCAAACAATTGAACGTAATTAATTGTTTTTAAGACCAAATAGATGTATTGAAATGTTCAGTTCGTGCTGTTAATGAATTTTGCTGAAACTTTATGTTAATAAAATCAATAATTGTGGAGAAATTCTATTTAATTTTGACATCATCATACATAGTGAACCAAACATGCGAGTCTCCAGAAGTTCACTATAACCGGAGTCATCTATACTTACACTTTTCACGTTTGGTCAGTATCCTTTATATTATGCTTAGTCACTAGCTTCTGCTGGGGTTTTCTTGTGTGAAAATCCTCTTTGTAAGTAACTGCTGGCGAATATCTCTAGGAAGACCAGGAATGAAAGACTGAATTAGCGCACTTTTGCTTCTTTGACAAGACTTCGGCTCGGGGGCTATTTTACATACACTACGTACCCCTTTTGCACTCAGTACGCGTTGTGACCAAGTACGCGTTTCTAGTCTTGTAGAAACGCACTATGCATGGACAAGAACGTTCAAGGTGCGTTGGAATGATGAAAAGAGCCGGAGTGGGACGATGCTGCGAGATTCAGTGAAAGATGTCCACTTCATTAACTGACGGAGTAAAGATCTTGAGTGTAACCCTTTTCATAGATTTCGAAGTTACACGATTGAACCGGAAACATTCACCTTAGAGACCGACGAAGGGCTTGCGTCCAGGATAACTTGATCGACGCCAGCGTTAAACCGTTGGTGAATCTGCCGAATGGACGACAGGGCAGGGCCGAGAGGGCAGAAGCAAAGGCACTAAAGTAAAGGCGTCCGAGGCAAAGACTGTCCGAGCGAAAGCGTCCGGTTTTGCAAACCCGTCCGCCACCTGTGACGAGTCCGAGTAGGGAATTCCAGCCCGCGATCTACGGAAGTGCCATTTTTCTTTGCGGTATAGAGGTCTATATCATTGTGGATGTGTTTGCAACGTCAATTCAGATCCGTTTTGTATGACCACAAACGTCTGGCGGAAATGCAAACTCGTACTCCCTGTACACGGAACAAAGAGGGATTAAAAATCTTCTTCTTCTTCTTCTTCTTCGGCATTTTCCCCTTAGGAGCTTGCCGTTTTCACCCTCCACAACTCTCGATCCTCCCAATCTCGTGGTTTGAGGCCTCTATCCTTCATAGCTTCCTGGATGAATTTTTCCCATTCTAAAACTGGTCTTCCTCTTTTCCGTCTCTCAGGTGGTTGCCATTTTAAGATCTTGGGTGGCCATCTGTTTTCTGACATTCTCTGAACATGTCCATACCACTGTAGTGCTCTATTTTCCAATGTCTTCGTAATAGAACAAATTATATTCATCCTTCTCCATATTTCTTCATTTCGCACTCTGTCCTTGCGAGTAAGTTGTAGACATCGTCTCATGTAGTCCATTTCCACTGTCCTTATCTTATATTTAATTTTTTGTGTTTGTGGCCACATTTCCGCGCCATATAGTACTATATTTTCTACTACACAATGGATTATCCTTCTTTTGACGTCTTGGCGAATATTGTTATTCCATAATATGCTGTGTAAAGCTTTGGTTGCTTTCTTCCCCATAATTATTCTCGAGTTTATATCTGTGGCACATGCACCCGAGTTGTTTATAAAAGATCCAAGATATTTCAAGGTGTTACTGCTTTTAATTTTCTTACCATTTACGTCTATATCTGTTATTGCTTATCCAATGCACATACATTCGGTTTTATTAAAATTTATTTCCAATCCCCATTTCTTATATTCTTTTATTAACTTTCTTCCGAAAATATAAAAATATCTATACAAAATGTTATGAAAGTTATTATGGCATGTACGAAAATACTAGTAGTCTATAGCAGCAAAAGCGCTGTTGAAAAAAACCTCACAAAATGGTTTTCCGGAATTAAAACGCACACTACGCCAGAACAACTAATAAATAATACTCTCATATAACACAGTAATACATTAAATATTTTAACAAAAACTTTCCCCGCAAATGCCTTAATGACGTACTATACAGAGTGCGTGAATATCACATATTTAATGGCGCCGTCCTCTTCCATGGAACCTTTCTATCGCATCACGTCAGCACTGTCGAGTCTTTTAAGCAGTAACATATTGAGTATGAGAATAAGAAAATGGGACAGGTAAGTGGAATTATCGCGCGCGGTCCATGGCCTGTTTGCTAGGGTTCTGTTCAGACCAGGTGTTGATCGGAGAAACCATGTAAAACTACCAATTAGAGCAGCCGACAGAACAGCTAGAATTCTCCTCCATTATTAACATCAGTATTGTCAATTACACGAAATATTATGAAAACTTCCTTTTAATTTTTGAAGTAATATAGTAAAACTAGTAAAAATGGTATGCACTCGATTGCATAAAAAATAAAAACAACTTATAAATAAACGAGAAAAAATTAAATATTTGGGATTTACAAAAAGTAATGAATACAATGAATATTTTTATCCCACGAAACAAAAAAACTCGAAATAAAATCGGACAAATGTTCATGTATGGTTTTGAAAAATGTATTTACTTTTTGTAATAGAAATAAATGCACAAAACTCACTTTTATTGCACAATGATTATTTCCGAATATATTCCTACATAAAATGCACCAAGAAAATGTCGAAAACATTAGACAATGTTATTCATTTTCTTAGAAAACTAAAAATACTAGTAAAAATTGACAAAACTCGTATATAAAATGTAAAACATTATTATGGACCTTAGCGACCTCCAAAAGCAAATCAAAGAATGCAAAAACGAAATTCTAGTATTGTCTTCTTACATAAATTACAAAATAAAGGAAGAAAATGAATTTTATGTAGAAAGGCAGAGGGCAGGACACTGTTAAACAAAATTTCATTCTCCCTTCTCTTCATCCCCTTCACTGTCTGCTGAGAGTTGAAGTAACCAATCTATCTACAATTTCTTGTGAACTAGAAAGTAGTCTATTTGTAACCATTTTGGACTAAAATTGAGAAAAAGAAAGAAAGTGTTTGGTTAAAGTCCATTGCATTAATAGTACGGTAGCGGGAGCGAAAACTCAGGCATCAACTGATGTCACTGCAGTGCGTTCGGCCGGAAGGTCCTAGGTTCGAGTCCCGACAGCGGCAGGATTTTCGACATGAGCTATTCAGTTAGATCGAATTCAGTCGCTGTCAGGAGGAGAATTCTAGCGGCCAGCTGCTCTGACCGGCAGTTTTCCATGGTTTCTCCGATTAACACCAGGCGAATGCCGAAGCAGTACCCTAACTAACGAGCCACGGACCGCGCACGATCTTTCCTTCCTCTTCCTTGACATCCCTTACACACACACACACACTAACATGCATTACACTATCACATATTCCGGGTGACCGGTCGGGGACTTACAACTTGCTCCGTTTGGGGCGTTTCCCTGCTGGTGGGAGATACCTGGGTGGGTATGAAACAAAAAGAAACTATCCTTGTTCTAAACCATTTTCTTCTTCGTCTTTATTTGAAGTATTTTAAGTGTTTGTTTTCTTAAATACACCTACTTTATGTATTTAAATACATCTCTAAAATGCATGCCCCCAAACTCAAAAATACAGCTTTTCAAATACTAAACGTATTTAAAGTAAGTATTTCAAATACAAGTATTTAAATACTGCCAAACCACGCTGATTTCATAAATCTACAAGCCAATAATCCAACTCTTAGGCTTACTTATTATCATGTAGTCAATACTACACAGTATTAAAGAAACACAAAACAGATAATCATAAATGTTACGTTCCCCTAAACCAACATCCGAAACGTGTAAAAGCAAAGACGAGGTGCATGAAATAACATCACGAACCTTTCCGACGGGATTGCATGCCGAAGCTGGCAAGTTTTCGTATGAAATTCGGCAACATTGCGCATCATCCAGCGTTGCCGGACGGTATCCACTCTCAAAACTCTCTAGCGTTTCGGAGCACCACACGCGGTTACCAAGTTTGCAGGAAAATATGTTGAATAATGGAGCAGGTATGGTAAAGTTTCGAGCAAAGGCCGCTTGGGGCGTGCGGTATCGACGGAACCACGACCGCTTCTTTGATATTCTATTCGATTTTAAAGAGAAAGTGAAATGAGCGGTTAAGCCCCTTCTTTCAGCGCTCTAAGAATTTGAACGATGCTGATAGACTGAGGTAGCTCAGAGCTAGCATTGCTGCTGGCACTGCAGCGACTCTGGCCTGGTAGTACTAGGGATACATTGGACACTACGTGTGGTGCGGTGGACACTACGTATCTCGGTGGTATTCGACCAGTCTGGAGGAGAATTCTAGCCGTCGGCTGCTCTGATCGGTAGTTTTCCATGGTGTCTCCGACCAATGTCACAGAATGTCACAGAAATACCCTAAGAAACGAGCCACGGACCGCACGTGATCTTTCCTTCCTCTTCCTTGTTCTATACTCACCCCTTACTTACACGCACTTACACTTACATGCACTACACTACTACAGATGTCACCGGGAGCGTTACTACACTACTACAGATGTCACCGTACTCAGTGCATCAAGTCATGTCACTACAGCGCCTCAGAGAGGTCCTAGGTTCAAGTCCTGACGGCGGCAGGATTTTCGATACTAGCTTATCAGTTAGGTCGAATTCAGTCGCTGCCTGGAGGAGAATTCTAGCGAGCAGGTGCTCTGATCGGTAGTTTTTCATGGTTTCTCCGATCAACACAGATGAATGCCGGAGCAGAACCCTACGAAACGGGCCACGGACCGGGCGGGATTTTTCCTTCCTCTGCCTTGTCCTATTCTCTCTCCTTACACATACACTTACACCAACATGCACTACACTGCCACATAATCCGGGAGACCGGTCGGGAGCTTAGAGTTTGTCCCGGCTGGGGTAGTGCCCCGCTGGCGGGATAGTCCTAGTTAGGGGGAACCCCCACTCGCCGACGGTAGGTCGGCGCCGAATCTCGCCGTCCAGCGGGAGAAGATCACCGCCATCTCCCGAGAAAAACATGCACTAAACTTACGGGACTAATGACCAAAGCCGTTGACGCGCCCGGAAACACGAAAAAATCAATCAATCAACTACACATGTCGGAGCTTAGACCTTGTCCCAGCTGGTGCCCCACTGGTGGGAGATACCGGGTTGGAAAAACCTTGCAATAAAATGAATCATTGTGGAGAAATTCTGTATAATTTCGACATGATTGATGACCTCGATGACCTCGTATATAGTGAACCTCATGCGAGTCCCCAGAAGGTCACTATAACCAGAGTCGATTGTATATTGTGCGGCCACAGTGTTTACTATAATGCTTAAATGCTTATGAAATATATGCATATGTGCGTATGTGCACATGCATATGTGTTTATTTTCTGTCGATATTTATGTGAAGAGTCTTAGTCTGTTTGGAAACTTAAAGAATTCAAAAGATACTTTTTAATATTTAGGGCTCGGAGGAATGTATTATTACTGACTTATGTTACAACGATAAAAATGTATTAAATCGCATTTCAGAATGCATTAGGTTTCAATAAATTACCCAGTTTTTTGCCTTGTTTATCTCTTTAGTCTAGTTTAAATTTTTATAATTTTAATTTAATACTATAAAAGAATTGTTTTACACTTTTGTCTCATATTGCCCTTATTCTTTGAAATGCGATATGAGGTTCTTTAGATTTCAATCTTCATGATTCAACTATGCATTAGATTTCGGCAGAAGTTGCATTAGATTTCGTGAATAAATACATTATATTAAGAAATTTTATATAAACATACGTGTAAGTGAATTTCAATTGCTATAAGTACTAACCATTCAAAAATGTACACCTCACAAATAACAAGTGCATTGACTACAAAACTCACAATTAAGGTTTTTAAAAGTTACACCGCCAATATTATTGCCCATGTTGGCAATAGTACGTTTAATTTTGTGGCAATATGGACCTTTGAAGGCAGCAGTGCAATAGATACTACGAGATACTACATAGGTTCCATTGTCTGTGGACTTGTCACTCATCCTCAATTACAATATTCTAATCGTCATTTTTTGCGAGGTCTTTCCGTACATACTAAAATGAAAGTTCAAACAACTGTAACATCAGACGAGTTGAAGAGATGAAAACTTTTGTTCGGAATATTCCATCCTAACAACTCTCAAAGTGGTTACTATTTCTCCTAAAACATCCTGTACGTTGTAGAACATGCATATGCAAACTAATCCAATTTTGGAGATACGAACCATGGTGCTCATGAGTAGAAAGCAGGCACTCTCACATTATGGGTACTACACTCAAAGAGAAGAGTAAAGTGAGAAATTTTAGTACTAGCCGGGAACGAAATTACACGTTTATTTTCAAAAACCTGAGTCTCATGTAGCTGCCCAACACGACAGATTCTCTTTCTCTTTTCTTTCTCATTCTCTACCTTTCTGTCTTCGTCTTTCTCCCCTTCTTTCTTTTCTTTATCTTTCTCTGTCTTTCAGTCTTTCTTTCTCTGTCATTATCTTACTTCCCTATTGTCTTTCTCGTACTTTCTTTCTCTTACTGCATTTCTTTCTCTCATTGTCTTTCTTTTACGGTATTTCTCTCTGTTTTCCTGTTTCTCTTTCTTTCTGAGTCTTTGCCTTTCTCCGTATTTTCCTCTTCCTTCTCTATCTCCCTATTTCTACGTGTCTCTCGTTTTCTCTCTTGGGTTCGTTCTCCCTCTCTTTTTTTCCTCTCCGATAGCGCGAAAGACTGGTCTGATTAGGCTAGGGGCTAACCTTTGGATATCGCAGTGCTGTCAGGGTCATACTATGTAGATCATTATGTGAGTGCCCTTCGTTTTTAAGGGTGAGTTGAGGGCAGAACGCGGTAAGAGAAACTCCATGGGAGTTGTGGATCGTTGTGTTTTATTTTCTTTAATAGGTAATTATCACACATAAATTACATTACTTCATACTATGTCACTATGCCGAATGCCTTTAAGCTGCTACAAAACCTGTAACGTTTCGAAAAATGATATGCACAGCAGATGGTTACTTCATTGGCCAAATCCGCGGAAAATATACCATATGCTATGGCCAAGGTGAAAAAATCTGAAAGGGGAAAAACCGGTTATGAGAAGACGAGGACTAATTTGCCAAACTCTTTCTAAACTATTTACTGTTTACTTATTTCCTGCCGCGGATGGTACGTACTCCTTCCAGTTTTTGGCCTCCTGAAATGAAACAGCACCACGCCAGATTGGCCGTACTCTCGCCTTTGAGCTTACTTCTCGAAAAATACCTCCCTTTCAACCCCTAATGTGCTCATTTAATTATTTAATAGTTTAATTATTTGTTTATTAACTTTCATATTTATTTAATTATTTCTTAAAAACTTATTTACTTTTAAACTTAATTACCTATTAACGAATTGTTTAATTAACGCAAGACTATACTTGGACTACAGCAGCCCACCAGTCTTATCTACGATTATACATTTCTTATTTATCGATATCTACAATTTTTATTTGATATATCGATATGATCGGCTTCGATCTAACTAGTTAGCTGGCATAAAATAATTCGCCATCGCTAATGTACATTATAATGTACATTAGCAACTAAATGCACAAGCACAACCGGAATTCATTACGCTAATCATGTTTGTATGTATTGCCTCACCTACAATCAAAGATTAATTTGAATTCTTTATGTTCTCAAATTAGATGCACGATCTACTTGTGCATGTCTACGTTTCTGTGTTTCTTAACAATATTATAATGTTTACTCACTGACAGTATGAGCCTTAAATGATGTAACGCATTTTTTTAGGGCCCCACCGTACGAAAATGTTTGTAGTTTCTCTTATCATATGTAATACTATGATTTTTACAAAGGAAAATGTTCCACATCTCCAATTAAGGCTTATCTTTTTCCAAAGACAAGAATTCGACCAGGACAAAAACAAACTATTTTGAATCCACGATTGATTGATTTCCGACTACGTCAACTATTACGGTCATAAGTGCCGTTAGCGTAGTGAATAATTTGTACCGCAAGATGCTCCTCCCCCACTGGATGGTGAGATACGGCGCCGACATACACGTCGATTTGCGGAGGATTTGAACACCCAACTGGTCCCTTGACGTGTGTGTGTGAGAGTGAGAGTGAGGGGAGAGGATACGACAAGGAAGATGAAGGAAATATCGTGCGCGGTCCTTGACCCGTTTGTTAGGATACTTCAGCATTCGCCTGGTTTTTATAGTAGAAAAAACTACCGATTGAAGTAGCCGGCCGCTCGACATCACACTTTCACAGTAGCAGTATTAGAATTACCTGTGTCTATAGTTTTGCACATCCGCCATCGTCGGTACTCCAACACCAAAACCCCGGCTTCAACGTTTTGAGCTAATCAGCCAGTTTTTGGCTCTGAACTAATTCAGCCAGTCGCACAAATGTCGCACGGTTTTTGGAAATGCGAAAACAGCGCCGTGTATTCCATCTTATTCAGCTTAATGCTTCTGCCCCTTCAAACTCTCTCTCTTTCTTTTTCTCTCTTTCTTTCTCCCTCTCTTCTTTTCTTTCTCTTTCGCTCTCTTTCTTTTTCTCTGTTCCTTTTTCTCTTTCTTTTTCACTCTTTCTTTTTCTCTTTCTCCCTTTTTCTCTCTTTTTTCTCTCTTTCTTTCTCTTTTTCTCTTTCTTGTTTCTCTCTTTCTCTCCCTTTTCTTCTTTCTTTTTCTTTCTCTTTCTTTCTCCTCCCTTTCTGCCTCTCTTTCTCTCTTCCCTTCTTTCTTCCTTTCTCTCTCCCTCTTTCTCTCTCTCTTTCTCTCCCTCTCTTTCTCTCTTTCACTCCCTCTCTCTCTCCTCTCTCTCTCCCTCTCTCTCTCTATCTTTCTCTCTCCCTCTCTTTCTCTGTCTCCCTCTTTCTCTGTCTCCCTCTCTTTCTCTGTCTCCCTCTCCTTCTCTCTCTCCCTCTCTTTCTCTCTCTCCCTCTCTTTCTCTCTCTCCCTCTCTTTCTCTCTCTCCCTCTCTTTCTCTCTCCCTCTCTTTCTCCCTTTCTCTCTTCCTCTCTCTCACACACATATCTCTCCTTTCTCAGCAGAACACGCACGCTTCTCGCCTCCCCGTGCACAGCGAGCCGGGAGCCGGCCAACTACGAAACAAAAGGCTGTGGCCACCGTGCCAGCCTGTTGGAGGGGGCGGTGAGAAGGCAGAACACACGCCGCGCCGCGCCGTCGACGTATGGTAATACGACGACACATATAAAAGGCGCAGGCCATACAAGCCGCATCATAAATGTGTAAATGAGCAGATACCAACGGCCCTTTAGGCACGTGACGTTCTCTTGTTAACAGAAACAACAAAAATACGGCTTTTCCCCACGCGTGAGAACACAGCCCTGCTGCTGCGAGTATGTGAGGCATAATGTCATACGCGAGAGCGGGTCGCTGTTTACAAAATATGAGGTATGTCTTTATGAATGAGTACCCAGCGCTGCTGCAAAGTATGAGTCGTCTCTGAATGGAAGAAACTTGGCGTTGTTGCAAAGTATGAGGCTGGTGTACAAGGATGAGCACCCAGCGCTGCTGCGAAATATGAGGCGACTGCACATGAGAGAAACATTGCGCTGCTGGAACGTATGAGGTGTGTCTATGTGTAAGAAACCGAGCGTTGTTGCAAAGTATGAGGTATGTCTTCATGGACGAGTACCCAGCGCTGCTGCAAAGTATGAGTCGTCTCTGCATGGAAGAAACAACGTTGTTGCAAACTATGAGGCTGGTGTACAAGGATGAGCACCCAGCGCTGCTGCGAAATATGAGGCGTCTTTACATGAAACATTGCGTTGTTGCAAAATATGAGATGTGTCTACAAGGAAGAAACAACGTTGTCGCAACGTATGAGGTGCGTCTACATGGACGATTACTGAGACCTGCTGCGAAGTATGAGGCGTCTCTGCATAGGAGAAACTTAGCGTTGGTGCAAAATATCAGATGTGTCTACAAGGAAGAAACAGCGTTGTTGCAAACTATGAGGTGCCTCTATGTGAAAGTCCCGGCGGATGCTGGGAAGTATGAGGCGAGCCTTCAGACAACACTCCTAGCTGTACACACATGACCCAAGTGTGTCCCCTTTATACCCTCACTCACACACACACACACACACACACACACACACACACACACACACACACACACACCAGTGTAAATTATCATAATGCCTTTCATATATAGAACGATTTTCCTAAGGATGAGCAAAAATGACAGTTCGTGAAAACAAGTGAACATCACATGTATTTCAGAGAAGTATCCCTCCACCGCGACAGCTGTTCAGCCACGCCCCTTCGAAAAGTTTCTAATGGCTCCTGTGAAAACATCCCTATGCAGAAGTCTAAGAGTTTCGCTGAGGTATATGCACGTACGCGAGTTCGGAAAATATTCAAATTTAATTTCGTAAGTGGAAAATCTCTTAACATGCTCTCACGATCAGTAAAAGAAAACTGCAACGAATGTAAATAGAAAGAAAATTATTTTAAGCCGGAAACACGTGCACCGGTACGCATCTCGCATTCAAGTCTCGGTTTTAAAATAAACATATTATTTATCACACAAAAAGTAAATTCAGTGTAATATATAAAGAAAAAAAAAGAAATTTTACCGAAGAGCACATAACAATGCACTTGCTGATTTCAATTATTTCTCGTGGTGCACTATATTTTTGTCGGACGAGGACATCACAGAAGAAAGAGTCGAAGCCATTTAGAAGTTAGCCAACTACAAACGAACGAATGCGGGAAAGGAGTCTAATGGGCTCAAGGGTATGAAGACCACAGAATCGCCAGTTATGTTGCCAGCACAAGCTGTCGCTTTGGCTCATCCTTAGAAAAATAGCTCTATACCTATAGCACTCAACAAGTAGATCTCAGAGCCGTGGCCTCCCCATACAGTCACCAACTTACACTAGCGTATTCCTTGACACTGCATACGCTCCCGCATGCATGCACACATACACACACACACGCACACACCTCACAAACACACACACACACATACAAGCACGCGCGCGCGTGGAAGGATTAATGCCTGCGTACGCACTTCACTTCATACATGCTTTGGATAAACTAGTTTTTGCCAATAATCACCATAATCAGACTATCGAACCACGAATAGAAAAATAGAAACAAATTATTCAGAAACAATTCCGTCAACAATTGGACTACTGGTAGATTGGTAGACATGGCTATTAGGACTATTAGTAGATATGGAAGTACGAACGATGCCATGTTTCTTTGAAAATGGCCTTTGCCACTGCGCCATGTTTCATTGAAAATTCCAAAATTTCTGCCAGAATTACGGGAATAAACGATAATTTGTTGAAACAGTTTCACACAATTTTACAATTTATTTCTTTGGATTTTGAAATCCATTACGTATCAAGAATATTGTATAGAAACTGCTCGTAAATTTGTCAACTTATATCAGAGGTTTTATATGCCCCCAACTGTCCATAACTTGTTGATCGCCAGTGCACAAAATATTTACTCTTCGCTTGTGTCAATTGGAAAAAAGCCTTGCAACAAACTAAAAAAAAATATAGGCGAGGCTTTGCGTCAAAACAGGTCGCACCGAAAAATATGCAAGATGTTTCTTGCAACTTCTGGTATCGCCAGATCCGCTAATATCTAGCGTACGTAAATTACTCCCAAAGAAATTCAAATCATTAAAACCTCAAGCAATTGAATTGTTGAAACAACCAAGCTTTAATTCATAAATTCAAATACCAATAAATGAATGCAGTGAGGATGGAATCCAACGCTCTGATGATGAATATTAAGCTGTTTTTTGAATGACGCGTGATTGTGCTGCATATTTTTGTACCTCTATTAACAAAAAAACTGAGATTGAAATTTATATTATCTAGACTTCTCTTATTCCGTAATTTGTTCATCTGAAAAATAATATCAAATTTGAAATTATCAACCTGAAATACACACCCTCACAATGTATTATTAAAATTTAATGATTTTTTTCCAAATTTGGTCCGTTGGATTCGCCGTTTGGTTTTTTTTAACAAACATCAAATTTGAAATCACTGACCTCCAAAACATTGATGGACTCATTTTGAAAATTATTTGA
Source organism: Teleogryllus occipitalis (assembly GCA_011170035.1). Lineage (NCBI taxonomy): Eukaryota > Metazoa > Arthropoda > Insecta > Orthoptera > Gryllidae > Teleogryllus > Teleogryllus occipitalis. Next base: position 48,411 of record BLKR01009688.1, read on the forward strand.
ACATGTTTTCTAATTTTGGCCAGAAAATCGAGATTTGGCATGAGTGTGCGCCGTCAGGACTCGAACGTAGGAACCGGGAGCGGTAGTTCAGTGCATCAACAGATGTCACTGCCGCGCCTCTGACCGGGAGGTCCTAGGTTCGAGCCCTGACGGCGGCAGGATTTTCGACACTAGCTCTTCAGCTAGGTCGAATTCAGTCGCTGTCTGGAGGAGAATTCTAGCGGCCGGCTGCTCTGATCTGTAGTTTTCCGTGGTTTCTCCGATCAACACCAGGCAAATGCTGGAGCAGTACCCTACCAAATGGACCGCGCGCGATCTGTCCTTCCTCTTCCTTGTCCTATTCTCTCTCCTTACACACACACACACACACACACACACACACACACACACTACCATGCACTACACTATCACATATTACGGGAGACCGCTCGGGAGCTTATAGCTTCTCCCTGCTTGGGCGGTGCACCTTAACATCTGTAATATTATTTATTTTATTTCCTTTTATTATGGTCAAGAAACCATTACAATAAGAATTCACATTCAATCTTGAAACGAGAAACAACCATTTCCTTATTAGTTACTCACTTACTGTAGCGCTAACATATTATCAGTCGAGTTTTATCAACTTCTCTGTGTGACTTACTACGCAGGTCGGACTCTACCCCGAACAAAACCTTTTCGCCGGAAATGTTTCGGCGGAGTTTCGAATTTTGCTTCGCTTTCCACGGCTCTCGGGGAACACAGTACCAACACGGCCAGCCAGATGACAGGAAAGGAGCTTCCTCTACGCCATGAGTTGGGTCCGTGACACACTAATTATCTCGGACTTTCCGGGGACAACGGGATGGGACTTTCGGGCGGTGGACTTGTAGTTTGCCGACGTATTTACATAAACATGCGGAAGTTTGGTCGTGTGGATCCCTTTTCAGTGGGCGGAAATTGGCGGATGATTCTCTCAGGCTGTTTCGTCGAGAGGAGGAATGATCAGATAGGAAATAAATAAAACATTCAACCTGACAAACTTGGACATTTGTAAAGATCAAATTACAAACTTTGAGATGTATAATGTGACATACCAATATGTAAGTCATTTTTATTAAATGTTATTTGTCGTAAATGGGTGGAAATGCTAGGGTAATTAAATAGGAATATGGCATCTTAGCAACTGCACCCAAGTCGTTGTCAAGATAAATAAATATTCATCTGGCATTGAAAGTGACGGCGTGGCTAGTCAGATTTGAAAACGATTTGGGGATTGGTTGGAAAGAGCAACGAAAGTATGTCTGATTTTTTGAGAAGAAAAAAGGAAAAAGGGGGAATCCGAGGTGTGGAGGACTGAGCAGTAATAAGAAAACGGACATTCTGTCATATGTGGTGACGCTGTGCGGGTCGCTCGCGAATAGATAATTTGTGTAATTGGAACTTGGAATTTTTTCTGAGATTGTGGAACGTCGGACTCCGAAATAATTTACAGTGTGTTAGAAGTATAATTAGAAGTATTGTTTTTGCAACTTTAATCGAACTAGAACTAGGAGCATTTGAAGTAGTGCGGATCAGTGGCTCGGCAACGTTTGCGTGTAAGAACAGGGGTGAAGAACGCGGTATTTCGACTTTGGAATTCGCATCACCGGGGAGAAGAGAAGATGGTCCTTCGTGGCGACGTCGATCAAGAGTGCGCGAAGTATAGTGCAGTATAAAGGTTGGAACATGGTCATGACCAAAGGACAATCTTTCTGTTGCAACAAGCAGTAAATCCTGAGTCTCTTTTTGAAAGGGAAAAAAACGAATTTCATTGACCAGTTCCAGCTAATAAGTAGCTAGATAAAATATTTGTTTTCAGATTTCTCGCCACTCTGTATGGAAGGCAGATCGGGTAATGGGCTATCAATAGGTAATAGCGATAATTTCAGACGCAACCCATCGACCCAGCTAGCGGAACAATATTTAGATTTCGTTGAAGCAATAATACCTAAAAATATTATCGTAACCTTTTTCCTGGCGCCCATGTTAACATAAATTCGGAAACGGGTTACGACGAAACGCCTAATAATTGTGAGCAGTTTGTGGGCATGTTTCATTAAAAATAGAGGGATGAATAGTGGATACGACTCACAAGTCAGCTGAATCTCAAGAATAGATTCTTTATCGATTAGTATTCACAAGCAATTTCAAACAAGAAAATAATATTCCTCTTTGTTCTCATTCAAACATTTTTTAATATATCCAAATATATTTTCCTTCGTCTCACAATTGTAAAGTTAACTTTGAGATACTGAAACAAGATAAAAACTTGTGTTTTTTTGCAAATTATTACTTGTGGGTGGGGTAGTTGAAGTGAGTTTGGGGTTTGAAAATATAGCAACACCACATGGGCGTAATTTATTTACGGGCCTAAATTTATTTCGATTGACGGCTTTCTTGATTTTGTGTGGTGGCCAGAAATAACAAAAAACATAAGAGTAATTTTTATTTTCATGTATAAGTGTTAATGTTTAACTTTTGAATAGGGTTTGTAGTTTATGGAAGGACGTGTAGTAGGACGTGTCCAGTTGTAATTTTATATTTTTACCATAAGGTATCATGTATTCTAATATTGAATGGTCTGTTTAGCAAAAAACTTTTAATTATGTCTCCAAGGTATTTGGAAATGCCTAGGTGGCAGATATTTTACTTCAATCCTGTACGCCAAACTCGGTGAAAAGCTTTTATTACATTTACAATTGGAACTGCCATACGCTTTTTCTAATGAAGACCCCTAGCAATGGTTCCGTAACTCGTAACATTTAGGTAAAGACGGCAATAGGCTAATCGATCTAAAATTCTATAGATGTGGTGGGATTATTATTTAGGTTTTTGTTGGAATAATTATTGAATTAGCCGAATTGGGAAATAGCCTAGTCTTAACGCTGCCTTTGTGGAATTGTGCATTTAGGTAATTCTAGTAAACTTTGAGTAATTAGATTGTGCACTGCATCTTTTCTGATTCTTTTTTGCGTTTAAATACTGTGGGGATATGAATTTGGTTCTCATATCAACAAAGTTCATCTCATGCTGTTAAACATGTTCTCATTGAAAGTATGGTTTATTATCGCAGTAGGTTGAAAAGTATTTTAATAGTGACCAGCAAAGCCTCCGCCTTTTATTCATCTGTATAGAGAGTGTCAGTGCCTAATAATGGTGTTACGAGATTATTATAGACCGTGCTATTATAGACTGCTCTATGGTAATATTTTTAATGGTAGTCCTAGTCTATAATGGAGAGACGCCAGGGCTAATTTAACCTAAAAAGTGAAGCAGAAGGAGTTAAAGCTAAAGGGTATTTGGCGGGACAATAAATACAATTGTTTCCATTTACACTATAAAGAGAAACTACAAAATAATTTTCAGGCAACGTGCTTCCACAAGGTTGCAGAAAATACAAAGTGCTTGGCACAGTAACAAGATTGGACACTGTGAAGTAACATGATGTTAACTTTTGCGGAAGACTTGCCGTGGGCAGTACAGCTTATCTTCGTTTCGCTCCAAGTCGTTGATATACGAGTAGTTTCGTAATTTCATATTTTCTTGTATTTGTTTAAAATAATTTGGTTAGTAAGAAAATATCGATAAAAAGACGATTAAATATAGGATTCTTTTGTGATATGTTTTGTGTGAAAAGTGATATTTTTCAAAGGAAAGTTGTTACGGTACGGCCACTTTCAAAGAATAAATTCAGAAGGACTGCTCAAAAGGTTGATAACTGGACGCCAGCAAGACGGAAGAAACGAGGTCGGCTAAGAGAAAAGTGGAAGGATGGTGTAACAATGATAATGAAAAGAAGAGACATGTTACAATACACTTGACATGGTAAAACCAAATGGCGCCTTGGATATGGATAAACATGGAACATGGATAAACGGCCAATATAGTGTTGTAAACATCGCTACAATATATATATATATATATATATATATATATATATATATATATATATATATATATATATATATATACACATATGTGTCAGTAATGTGGGGTGTGTGTAAATGGATGTCACTGACCCGTATATAGTCAAGAGCGGTTAACTCTGACCACGTTCGTCGGCGTTGGTCGGCTGCCGCTTCGGCGTGTCCGTGGAGCGACCGTGGCGTCGCTGCCTCTATGTCCACCGCCCTGGTTCGGCGTTGCTCGTCTCCGGATTACACCAACTGCCTCGTCCAGACACATCTATGTGTGCTGCTTTACTATTACGCCACACGATTCTCCTACCGGCTTTCATCATTCACAGTCGTTAGCTTCCACACACTGATCACGTTATATGCAGTCCTTGCCCCAATTACTCTCGTCGAACCTCTCACGAATGCGTCGCCTACACTTTACTAATATCTTCACTATTGTATTGTTCACTCACGAGTTTCTGATATCACATCTTACGCATCCGGCATTAAATATTCAGCCACGTCCCGCGCAATACGTGCGCTCCCCTACACTGCCTAGCTCTGACTACAATTACTCTCGTCGAACCTCTCACGAATGCGTCGCCTACACTTTACTAATATCTTCACTATTGTATTGTTCACTCACGAGTTTCTGATATCACATATTACGCATCCGGCATTAAATATTCAGCTCGCGCAATACGTGCGCTCCCCTACACTGCCTTTTACTCTGCTCTCGCCTCCCCGTCCGTTAATCTACCCCTTCTCGCGCTAGGCGGGAGCCGCCAACTCGCGCCATCCGAATCGTAGAGGCCGCTTTGCGTTTCGTCTGGAAACGCGGCGCGTTTCATCCGTAAACAAAGCGTTAACTCTGACACTGTGGGACCGATGTCCATGAAAGTTGACACATCTATGTGTTTTTACTAGAAGATGTATATGCTGTTAATTGGGTTGTAACTCTATTAGATGGCGCTGTAGAACAAAACTAAATATTCACGTCAAATGCAACCCGCAACACTCGGCAACATTTTTGAATCTATATCGTTAAGTAACTCGTAAACAAAGCGTTGTAGGGAAATTAACAACTAAAACATTCAGGTCGAAGCCAAAAAAAAAAAAAAAAACGTTTCTCACACAGTAATTTAAAGGATAAGATGTTCTTGAACGTTCTATTGCATTTTGGCTGGACCGGCGCTTCTCGATATTGCCTCACCTGCTCAGAGACGTGCAGAATGTACAGCTAAATGTGAATGAGAGAGACAGAGGGAGGCAGAGACAGACAGACAGAGACACACACAGACGCAGTTAGAAAATACTGAAACAGGGACAGAGAGAGAGAGAGAGGGAGAGAGAGAGAGACGAAAAGAAAGAGTGAGAGATGGTGAGAGAGACGGTGAGAGACGAAGAGAGAAAGAGAGAGGGAAGGAGAAAGAAGGAGAAGAAGGGCAGATAAACGTCTGCCGGTTTCCGCTAGTACAGAATAAAAATCAGTTCTGAAATCTAATAAGTGGACCGATGTCCATGAAAGTTGACACATCTATGTGTTTTTACTAGAAGATGTATATGCTGTTAATTGGGTTGTAACTCTATTAGATGGCGCTGTAGAACAAAACTAAATATTCACGTCAAATGCAACCCGCAACACTCGGCAACATTTTTGAATCTATATCGTTAAGTAACTCGTAAACAAAGCGTTGTAGGGAAATTAACAACTAAAACATTCAGGTCGAAGCCAAAAAAAAAAAAAAAAACGTTTCTCACACAGTAATTTAAAGGATAAGATGTTCTTGAACGTTCTATTGCATTTTGGCTGGACCGGCGCTTCTCGATATTGCCTCACCTGCTCAGAGACGTGCAGAATGTACAGCTAAATGTGAATGAGAGAGACAGAGGGAGGCAGAGACAGACAGACAGAGACACACACAGACGCAGTTAGAAAATACTGAAACAGGGACAGAGAGAGAGAGAGAGGGAGAGAGAGAGAGACGAAAAGAAAGAGTGAGAGATGGTGAGAGAGACGGTGAGAGACGAAGAGAGAAAGAGAGAGGGAAGGAGAAAGAAGGAGAAGAAGGGCAGATAAACGTCTGCCGGTTTCCGCTAGTACAGAATAAAAATCAGTTCTGAAATCTAATAAGTGGATCGATTTCGTAAAAACAAGCTTCTTTCCTTAGAACTCCAAACGTTCCACCACCTAATTGACCGTGTAGCCGCGGCGATGGCGGGTTTTGGCAACAGCGCGTGGCGATATGGGGTTGGAGGGGTGGGGGTCGCGGAGCTGCGCCAGAGTAAAGGGGCTAAGCGGTGGAGGGGGGTAAGATTTAGGACTCCTGCAAGTTGGCCAGCGACCGCTAATACACCTGCAACGGCTACAGGAAGCCGCAAAACGGGTGTAATAGACCGCCTGCCCCGCCCACGTCCCGCCCCGCCCACGTCCCTCCCCGACCCGCCTTGCACCGCCACGCTCTGCCACGCCTCTACCCGCCCCGCTCTGCCACGCCCCGCCAAGCTCCGCCAAGCCCCGCCCCGCCACGTTCCGCCACGCCCCGCCACGCCCGCCACGCCCCTCCCCGCCACGCCCCGCCCCGCCCGCCACGCCACGCCCCGCCCGCCACGCCCCGCTATGCCCCGCCATGCCACGCCCCGCCACGCCATGCCACGCCACGCCCGCCACGCCACGCCCCGCCGCGCCACGTCCTGCCACGCCCCGCCACGCCCCTTCCGCCACGCCACGCCCCGCTGCGCTCAGCCCCGCCCCTCCCGCCCCGCCCGCCCGCTCCTATCCGCTTCGCCCAACTCATTCCGCGCTTCCTCGCCCCTCCCCGACTGGCCACCCCGTCCCTCTCCCTGCCTCGCACCGTCTCGCTTCCACGCGCCTCACCCCGCCCCGTACGTCAAGACCCGCCCTCCCCGCTTCGCTTTCCTACCTCGCCTCTCATCCAATCCAACCCAACTCTTCTCTTCCATTCTAACTTTGCCTATTCTATCTCCGCCATTCTATCCCTCCGCTTCCTTCCTAACCCATCCCGTCTCTTCCGCTCCAACCCATCCCATCCTATCTCTTCCAATCCATCCCACTTCTTCCGTTTCAACCCAACCCGTCTATCTCTTCCATCCCATCCAATCTCTTCCGTTCAAAGTAAACTCATCGGCTCTCTTCCATCCCATTGCAACTCTTCTGTTCCAACCCATCCCATTCTATCTCGTCCATCCCATTTCTTCCGTTCTAACCCAACCCGTTCTATCTTTTGCATCTCATCCCATCTCTTCCGTTACAATCCAACTCATCCTCTCCCTTCCATCCCATCCCAATTCTTCCGTTCAAACCCAACCCTTCCTATCTCTTCCATCCCATTTCATCTCCCCCATCTTCCTATTCCTCCCATCCACCATCCCATTTCTTCCATTCCAATTTATCCTTTCTATTCCATTCTATTCTGTCTTATTTATCTCATCTAATCTCGGCTCTCCACTCCATTCTCTCTCTCTCTTTCTCTCTCTCCCTCCCTCTCTCTTTCATTCTGTGCCCTCCGGTTCTGTCTTTTTCCATCCAATTCAAACCCATTTCTCTCGTCTGTTTCTTTACATCCTGACGTATCTCTACCCTCCACGCCCAAATCCTCCCTGCCCTCTCCACTTTCCCTCGTTGCTCCTTTACTGTGCCAATAGACCAGATGTTATCGGGTCTGTCAGGGCTTTTCTTCAAAAAGTGGAACATTGTTTTCCAACCGCCCAGGTGTTTTAAGAAAGTTCTGGACTATTGTCGTCAACCTCGTATACGAAATAAAATAAAACAATGTTAGGAACCGAATAAATAAGGATGTGAGAAAAAAGTAGTTTGAGAAACAATGAAGAAAAAGATATTTTATTATATTATTATATTCATCGCCAAAATCGAATACGAGAAAGTCTAAATGAAATATTAAAAAATTAACTCGTATGTAGCATCAAAACTTCTTCTGAAGAAAAAGGCACAAAATTCTTTTCCAAAAACTAGCATGCGCACTGCTTAAGAACAAAATACAAAATAAAAACTTACAACACTCCAAATTATTAGATATTTTAACAAACAGGATAATCTGAACATTGCAATAATATAGTATAGAAAGCAAAAATACACAAAACACAAGGAGCTTTTCCAAAACGCAGAACGTGGATAGCAAATACAATTTAATGGCGCCGGTATCCTGCTTGCTGTCGAATGGCATTATCTGTGTCGGAAGCAGGGAGTCTGAGAATTCAGTCGGTACTTGCATTGTGAGAATGGAGTGAATAACACTATCAAATATTTGAATTGTTCAGTCGAAATCGCAACTGATAATTTTTTTATTTATTTAGTCAAAAACAGTAAAAAACTGTATGTGACGTATGGGGGAGAAAATCATCTGCGTGAGTTTCAGAATCCCTTCCCAACAATTTAACCACGAATTCGATAAGAAGGTAATTTTGAGAGCAAGATGTTATGGTTAATAACGTAAGAAGCTTTCAAAAGATCTAAAAATATCCCAATGGATTCTTCATTTTGGTCTATTGATAAAGCAACATCTTTAATAAAAGAAAAATGGTAGTTTCCGTAGAATTTGATTTTCTAAAACCGTGTTGTGAGTCAGAAAATGCTTCGTTTTCCTGAGAAAGATTTCCATTCGCGTATACAAAAGCCTCAGAGAAAACTGATAAAAGAGAAATTGGACGGTAATTTTAAATTTCATTTTTGTTCCCTTTTTTTAAAAAAGAGGCTTAATTTTTGTTGTTTTGAAAATATCTAGAAATATTCCTGTGCACAAGGAAGTATTGAAAATGTGGGTTAATGGATGTATAATGTCAGGTGCACACGTTTTTAATAAACAATACGGAAATTCATCGAATCCAGATGAATATTTATTTTTTAGTTTACTGACTTTTCTGAGGATTTCTTTAGAAGAAGTTCCGGAAATTAACACCGTGCCGAAATTTTTTGAGAAGTATATGATGTTCAATTTTGTGGTTTTAGTCCCTTCGTGAGATCAACCGCAATTCTCGAAAAATGTTGGTTGAAGAGATGCGCAACTTTTTCTAGATTACTTGTTTCTCTTTCATTATCCTTTAAAACATTCTCTACGAAATATCGTGATGACGTGGTCGAATTTTTTACGATATTCCACATTGCTTTTATTTTGTTTCTAGCGTTCAAAATATCCTCATTATTTTTCATTAATTTTGTCTGAACTATTAGTTTCTAAACTACAAATATAAAATTCTTTTATATTCTCGGAAATTACATAGAAACCTGGTAACACGTTATGATGTTTAGAAATAAAGTAGAGCGTACGTTTGTTTTCACACGAATTGTTTCTGAGCTTTTTCCGATTTCCCTGGTATCTATCTAAACCATAGACACATCTCACATGGCCGAAGGCTGTTTTATTTACATTATTATCTTGTTAATATTTAGTTGTTAATATTTCAATTACTTCACTGAATTGTCGAATCTATTGCCAATAACGTCTACGAATTATTGAAATACTAAAGTCTAAATGAAATATTGAAATACGGAAGTCTAAATGAAATATTGAAAAAGATTGTCGTTAAGAGAGTATACACAAATTAACTTATATTTGTATGCATAAATTGTATTTTTGTGTGAAAAAACTTTATCTTTAGTACTCTTATTTTTACCATACATTAAAATAACGGTTAATGTTCCCCTTGAATAAGGAAATAATAATGTATGCAAAGTGGTGATGTGTGTTGATGGCGTTTCTACTTTTTTTCTAGCTATTTCCGAGTTTGGTATAAAACGGTTGTACGATACAAGTAACACGATTGCCCATTTCGAAGTTGGTTTCTGATCTTTAATATGGTAACTGAAATATAGAGCAGATTAATGGGTGTGTTTTCGGTATTCCCACACGGCGCTCCTGCGGTCAGGATGTGGCAACGTGGTGGCAGTACACACGCGATAATTGCGCAATTCAGCCTAATCCCTTTATTAACTATCCAATTAACTTGCTCCCAGTCATTTAGTGAAAAGGTAGAGCATTCGACCATGTTGAATGTTCTCCGGAAACCAGTTTACCCGTTTCCAATTCAAATTCAGAGGCTTCTCTGATATATAGAGCACGTTTAAGTCTGTATTAACAACACACGATAAAATTATCGTACAATGTGTGTACGTTATATTACAAGTTTTACCCGAAGGAATAGAAGTTGTAATGTCAAGAAAATTCTTTTCAATTTAGTTACTGTTTTGTATATAATGGGAATACATTACGAGTATCAAAAACGAAAATAATAATAAGTTTTTAAATATAATATCAACACATATTTTTCATTTTGAAAAAATTTGAAGAGGATTTGAATGCCTGTTACAGTTTTTAAAAGTTTTCAAAGACTATGGCTTCAATTTTACTTACAATTATATATATATATATATATATATATATATATATATATATATATATATATATATATATATATAACAAATATGTAGCTAAATCAGGAAAATGTAAAAGGCACAACCAGACAAAGTTGTCAGATTCCTCATTTTGTTCCCCCTGCACAAAAACAAAAAATTACCAATTTTTCTTTGACAATTAAAAATCAACTATTTATGCCTCAATGATATTATTTAGATTTTTTCGCCTTTTATCTTATTTCGAATGAAAGGGACGAAAGTAATATACAGCATTGGCTAATAAAACCGTCTAGATAGTTCAACTTTAACTGTCATGCTTCGGTTTGGCGGTGTTTATGCGGAAAATTCCGTATTTACCCAGTCCCGATTCCTCATTCCCTCATTCGGCATCTGGCAACATGCAACAAGACGTGTCTGTCGCGTCATATTCCGTTAACCAGCGTATTCTCCGAAGATTCCAGGATAAGACTTTATCCAGTAGAAAATTTGCGTATTTTGTGTCGATAATTGAAGGAAAATACTACAATGGTCTTTCTTAAAACTAGTAAAACCACATCTATGTTTTGCAATTAAACTTTCATAAAATTTGTTGTTAGAGGTACTACTTAACTGCATTTAAGATAAACGAGTCAAGAGGTATTTTGTTAGCCAGCTAGTTACGATCGCGTTGGTTAAGAGTTTAATCGCGTGAAATGAATCACATTATTTTGCTATATTTTCAGACAGGGTTTCCCAAATTTTTGTCTGGGCGCAGAATCCTTCTGCTAAAATTACCGTAGCCCTTGGCCTCTCATAGTGATTTACTTTTATCTACTCCAAGTTAACTATTAATAGTTAAATTGTTGGGGAGGGATTCTGAAACTCAAGAAAGCGTGCGCAGATGATTTTCTCCCCCATACGTCACATACAGTTTTTGACTGTTTTTGACTAAATAAATAAATAAGCCATAACCTAACACGTTACGACAGCTGTCGCGGCGGAGGGATACTTCTCTGAATTACACGTGATGTTTCCTTGTTACGCGAACTGTCACTTTGGCTCATCCTTAGGAAAATCCTTCTATATCTGTGGGATTTTCACTCCAGGACGCATTCGCAGAGAGGGCCCAGGGTAAGAGAGGGCGGTGTGTTTGGGGTGCATATGCGTGCAAATGCGTGCGATTGTGTGTGCAGACATGCTTCGTTCGGGAACGCTATCGCATATGGAGAAGCCAACTTCGTTTGGGGCTCTGGATGCTTCTGGCCGACGGAAAAAAAAGAGAGAAAAAAAAAAAAATTTAAAA